>NQII01002682.1:144263-173285 GCA_002778355.1 Clitarchus hookeri
GTTTCTTATTACGGCTCCTGCCTACCTGGCGCTTGTACTGTGTATTTGAAACGTTTTTTCCCCGCAAAATATTCATATGTCATTTAACAATTTTTTTTTGCGAGAATCAGTTTTTGTATCTCATATATGTAAATATACATTGAGTTTCTCCAAGGAGCATGACTCGATCGCAGATTGTCAAGAAATGTATTCGGGAAAATTCGTGATACCAGGGAACTGAGTAACTCAGATTTACGGATTTTGAAAAAAGCACTTATTTCGAAACAGTTGCTCATTTGAAAAACGTCAAATTTGCTGACCAGCGAAAAGAACACGCACCTCAGACGAGGGCTGTTGATTGCTATCGAGTTGTAAGGCGCATTAGACACACCAATTCAGTGCACTCCAACGCAGAGGAAAACACCTTTTTGAGAGCGCTGTATCGCAAAATATACTAACCAGAAATAGACAAAATTCTCGAAGGCCATGCACTGAACCTTGCCACAGCCTTCCCACCAATAAAATTATAGGATCAAAGCTGAAATTCTGACATATACTCGCAGGACTACTAGAACACTGCACGCCAGCCAGTTCATAGCCTTGCGTTTAGTGCCGATGGCGCACTTGTGGTGCGTGGTAGAGCCGCCCTTTTCGCTCTCACGTTTCTCGGCCACAAACACCGAATAAGACCCCAGATGGGCGGGCGCCTTAAGGTGCCCGCCTGGCTGCATCGTTCTTCTCCTTTTTTTTTGGCCGAGAAGCGCGGGAGCTATAAGGGTTACACTGGCACGCGCTCTACGCTGCGTGTACCTACGGGACTTTCAGCGGTGACCCTGTAGGGAAGTTCAATACAGGCTCCTATTGTAGTTTGTCTCGTGTCCGGTTGGTATGTTTTAAGATACGGCAGTCTGAGCACGCAGTTTCTAGCTAAATCGGAGGGCTCCGAAATAGTATTTACAGAATGCATGGTAGCTTTAAAGTACCATTCCTTCCTCGTCTGGGGTATGATGTCGTTACGTAGGTGAACGTACTGGGGGCACGTTTAATAGTTTCGCAAAAAAAAAAAACAGGATTTCAAACACACTGCAACGCAGTTCAAGCGCCAGGTATGCGGAACTCTTGAGAAGGAGCCGAGAAGACGTGCAAGAAGAACGCCACCATTTGTGTCGGGACGGGGGCTGAATGTAGCGCACGTGGGAAAGGCTACCCTCGTTGCGCAGCCGATAGCGATCGAAACCCGCGGACAGGCTCGCTGCGTGGCTCCGTGCTCGCGGCGTTTGTTAACAAAACACTGCGGCGCACACCACCACCCCTTAAATAATGTCGTAAACTAAGTTATTGGCCTTTTCTACCTTATTATCTACACAACTGTGTAAAACCCAGGCTTTCAAAGCAAACAAGTATTATATAGTCTATTCGTGGTTTCTTCACACTTTTTAAGTCAAACCTTTGAAAAATCATCCCATATGTGATGCGTTTGGTTGTTTTCTAAATATGAACAAGCGTTTTATACATGTGTTAATATAAAATTACCTAATTTTTTAGTTACATTGAACTTTTACTTATATTCTACTTTTAAATTATAGTATTTCATTTCTGACTATTACGAATAAAAACGGGGAGAAAATAGGTGTGTTGGTAACGCCTAGTAAAAATAATTCTTGTGCAAAATAATATTACATTGGGCGGGCACAAATGCGGTTCGTTGTCCCTTAGGTGTAATTTTCTTTACTTGAATATGCTTTGTTTACATGAGGCGGAGGAATATCCTGAAAGTAGAACTTTAGCAGGGCTTCAGAAAATTGCCATTATTTGTTACCTTAATAAGCATACACTTTATAAGCGTTTCCCTAACAACTGTTACGGGCCGCAGTGGTGTAGTGGTTAGACTACTTGCCTCCCACCAAGTCGAACTGAACTCGATTCCTGGCGGGGTCGCCCCGGATTTTTGCATGTGGGGATCGTGTCGGACGATGCTGCTGGTAGGCGGGTTTTTCTCGGGGATCTCCCGTTTCCCCCGCTATTTCATTTCGGCGCTGTTCCATACTCACCTCATTTCACCCTCATCGGTTCTCAAGAAATCGATGTTAAGAGCTGCCCAAATCTCTTTACTCACTCAAAAAACAACGTTGTACTTTTCCCTGCCCAGGAAATTCCAAGAAATGCTATTAAAAATAATATATTGTTTTCAATACATATATTTTTAATTATTTAATAGAATAAAAGTAAAAAGTGGCGGCTGCGGATAGATATTTACCATTCCTGGAAGAAAAAGTCGCATTCCCAGAACATTATTTATTTACCGGGATACGCGTATGCGCGCAAACATTGATTTATTACAGACAATACAGGCATTACTAGGGAATGCCCTTAACATTTCTGCACAGCGAAGAGACCGCAAGCTACTGTCTTGTAACACCGCAGCGAATGAGCCGGCCGGCGACGGCCTCTTTAGAATATGCCTTACTTCCACAAACCTCCCACTAGACGAAGCTTTTTAACACATCGGGGTCTGCAAACATTTGATTGCATTCAAGACAAATTAGAAGTGAGTGAGCTATATCCGCCACTGCAGGAACACCAGCGTCCTACTGGTCTACACCACATCGGATACGCTCACTGCACTGCACTGCACAACGTTCATTATTAGCTGGTCATCAGACACTGGGGTGCCGAATCGATACTGTCCCAATAAAATGTCTTATGTCATGTGAAACTATTTAAAGTCAATAGTGTCCTTTCGAGTGGTTACAACTAAACATTGTATTTCAGTCTAGAAAATCTTTATTCCTGGGCTGCAGTGTGGTTATAAGATCATGTTAGCTACTACCGGAGCAGTGGATCTGTATGAAGTGGCGTTGCTCGAGCTACAGTCGAGCGTAGTCCTCAAAGTGTTGAGGGCTTCGCCCGGTTGGGGCATGAAGTGCGTTGTAGAGGTTTGGTAGAAAACACGTGATTCAAAAACGGCTTGATATGTTGAATTGGAGTCTAAACAAGAAAAGCCCTTAAGAAACGTTTCGCTCCCAAAGACGAGCTTCAAATTCTCATTTCAACTCCAAAGATTATTTTCTTGGGCGTAAAAATTGTTAAAACATTGACGACTACGCTCGAGTGTAGCTCGAGCAAATATATTTGGAAAATTTATTTGTCATTGAAGGATGATAAAAGCTAGCATTTTCGCACAGTCGTTGTACTGCCTGTGTTTAACATGATCTTACAAGAACTCTACAGCTCAGTAACGGAAACTTTCCTGACCACAAAAATATTTTTGTTACATCTCCGCAGTAAGACATCTTACACAAATTGGGACAAAACCAACTAAGCGCCTTAGTGACTGACGATCAGCCAATGACAGTGGCGTATATACGTAACTTACTTTTAACTTGTCTTGTAAATGTGTGCTCACCTCAAAGTGTAAAAAAAAAAAAAAAAAAAACGGAATGAGTGTAAGCTGCTAAATTGCCTATAAAGAAACTTTGAATACAGTGTAACGTCATGCTTTTATCTTTATTTGCATGGCATTGCTTGTCGCGTTCGGGCGGGTCGCCGTGGAAAGGCTGCACTCCAGTCGAGCACCTTGCACGTAGAGGCGGTGAGGCAAGTGGCAAGTGAGCAACAGTCGGAATTAGAGATCAGCGTTTCGAGGCCTCCAACACGCCCAATAGTTAGGTATAGCAGGGCGGGACCCTTAATAGCACATTAAGTTCGTTATGACTGTAAGTACGATAAATTGTCAAAATCAGTTTCCTTTATGAAGACATCTTGTGCAGAGCCATGTAAATTTTACGCCATCGTAGCTTCAAAATTAACTCATAAATTTGTCGATGCTTATAAATGACCAAAAAACGTTACTGAAATTGCTATAAAAATCGTGTTACTAATAAATACTTAGTCAATGTTCGCTGTCGTCGTTTTGTTCGTCTAAGACTACACAGAGCTGAAGTTTGACACGAATCGTTGTCTTATAGGATGTTCACTACGCTTCTGTTTTTATTTAATCGCATGTGCAATTTTCGAAGAAAAACCATACATAAATGTACAATTTTCGAAGGCCCTTAACAAATGATTTAAGTTTCAGGTGTACGTGTTAAAAACAAAAAATCAAGAAATACTCTTATACTAAATTTTATACGAAATGCAAATAAGTATCCTTTAAACTTTTTAAATGAAACAATTTATCGGAAAATAAATTATTGAAAAATTGCACACATTGATATTTAAGGTGGATATTATACATGAAACCAGTTTACGAATTCTTGGTAACACAGATAAAGAACCACTTATGATATAATAATACTGACTAAAGCTACTTTAATAGCAGTTCTATTTTCTCTTTGATCACTTTCACCTTAGCTATCACAGTTTAAATAACTGGTTGCTCAGTCCATTTCAGACAGACGCCAGTCCAATGCAGAAGTGTTGCCAACTGGGGGGTTTCGCCTCTAATAAGCAATCTGGCCGAAGGTAAATGGCCGACAGAAAAGAGAAATTCTGAGAAATAGACTCAAGTCAACCAGGATATACATTCCACAATCTATGCCACGTTTGTACGTATTTTCACTACCAAGGAAATAGCACACTTCATACAACAGGGTGCGGGTGTTGGGATGCTTGAGAATCCTTACGACATCTCTGTAAAACTACTGATTAGTTCAAATATCACTTTGACCATGCTACTCAATACATATGTTCTACTGCTTGTTACATGATTTCTCGTTTTCACAGCTCATTATTTGTATCGGTACTCCATCGCAGCTTCTTCAACGTCTGGGGCGTTCTTCTCAACATCCGCAACTATTATGGACAACGGTTTTTCGCGCAAATGTTCAATTTATTGTCCGCTTTGTTAGGGTTAGAGACCAGGAAATTTCGCGAGTTAATGTAAGGACAAGTCAAACTTTATCCACATGTACCATGAAGTTTCGCTTCTATTGGACCAGTTTGTGAGACACGCCCCGGACGACTTTCTACCAATAACGGATACGTAGGGAAAACAAGGACAGAATCCTGTGCTACCTGGTCAGTGGTAAACTGGAGCAACAGCCAATGAACAACTAACTGAGGTTCGAGTACACAAAGGACTATGGAGTCTAGTTTGTTGCCGAATGAATCCGCGAAATATCCGGATCTCTTCCCATAATCTATAGTAAGAGAGCACATTCGATACTCTTGCAAATACTCACCGCCGTGTCACGGATTCTAAAGATTTCTGCAACAAGGACTGGATGAGAGAAACATTCATATCGTGATTGCGACTCGGTACCGACCAACTAAGTCGTGATGGGGTTATTGTGCGAACAAACACTGGCCCGACCTACTCGCCTCAAGGGGACTGTGTGGCCATGGAGGATGCTGTTTCTGAAACAATACAAACTCGTCTTGGTTTTAACCCCTCTGCGTGGGGCACTTTAGTGTTATTTCTTTTAACACACTCGGACCCAGTGTGCACGATCGTGTACTTATACGTTTTTTTTTTTTTTTGCTGGAATCGTACATTGCCCAAGTCTCAATGACCAGTAATTTTCCCTGCTTGTAGCTTATTCGTAAATCGTGCTACGATATGAATGGTGCATATAGTTCGAGCCAAACACAAATCCCAGATCATTAAACGAAAGAAGCACCGCGTCGGCTTAATTTTAGCATGCATAAAAATATATCTTTATTTGCCACAATCGAAACCGTCACTATGGGCGTGAAAGTGCTAAAAAGTTAACATATAAAAAAGGCAAACTTTTTTTTTTGCAGTAATTACGAACAGAAGTCATTAAATAATAAGTTACAGGGAAGTAAGCCTACTTCTCAACGTTATAGGTAAGAACAGGAACGTTTCGCTATATGAGTGACCTGCAGGCTAGACTCCGCAGTCCTATGCATACTCAGTACTAGCTCTTTGTTCATTGGCTGTTGCGCCAATGAATGGCCAGTTCTGCTCCAGAACACGAAGCAAGGGATACGGTGTTTCTTTCTCCGAACATTCATTACCGACTTGCAGTCCTCGAGTCTTATAAACTGTGATCCAGTAGCAAACATGAATTAAATGTATAGACCGCTACGTGTTTGGAATTGAACTTGTCCTAAAATTTACTTCAGAATTTTTCCGGCCTGCGCTGTTATATTTTGCGGCCCAAGAGGGGGGGGGGGGGAGGTATTTATAAAATAAGGCCGCACATCTGTATTAAATTCGATTTCTTCTAGATTGACCCCCATCCGCAAGCTTCATGAACCGCAGCTGTTCACAGATTTTCATAACACCCCGGGGGCCACGGTGGTGTGTAGTGGTTAGACTAACCTCCTCCTACCTAGGCGAACCGGGTTCGATTCTCGGCGGGGTCGCTCCCGTATTTTCACAAGTAGGAATCGTGCCGGACAATGACGCTGGTCGGCGGGGTTTCTCGGCGATCTCCCGCTTTCCCCGCCCTTGCATTACGGCGCTGCTCCATACTCACCTCACTTCCCTCATCGGCTCTCAAGACCTCGATGTTAAGAGCCTCCCATATCTCTTCACTCACTCACTNCTCAAGACCTCGATGTTAAGAGCCTCCCATATCTCTCTACACTCTACCCCCCCCCCAACCCGGTTACATGTACCACAAATAAATCATTCGCATTAACGCCCATGACTCACTCAAATTCTAATATTGTTTATTTATTGGCCGAACTCGTCCCTTCGCTGGTTTACAGAAGTCGGCCTACTGCTGTTTTTTCTACCACAAAACTAAATCTGCTAACGTTACAAGACACGTAAAATACCAACAAAATATCCACAGGAAATAAACGTGGTTGGGAAAGATGAAAACAAGTTACAAAGCAGTTGTATCACCACATTAATTAGACACTATTCTTATGAGCAACAGAACATTTATCGATCACAGATAAGAACCAGCTGTTTTTCCCCGATAAGCAAAATCGACCTCCACTACACTTGCGAGATTAACAAGACATGTTATAGTTATGTAAATCGTCGTAGTTGAGTTGAGAGTTGAGATATTTGGGCGGCCTTTAACAAAGAGGTCTTGAAGCCGATAAGGGTGAAATGAGGTGGGGATGGAGCAGCGCCGGAATGCAACGGCGGGGGAAACGGGAGATTCCCGAGAAAACCCGCCGGCCAGCGGCATCATCTGGCACAAGTCCCACTTTCGAAAATCCGGGAGTGACCTTGCCGGGATTTAACTCGGTTCTAAATCGTCGTAGTAACACTTAAAAGCCACTTACGCTCGTAATTTTAAGGCTGGTTATTCACTTTTGAACTTTGACAGCTACTGGTGTCTCTTGACAGGCAACGCTTAGTCAACCTTTCCAGCCACACTTTAATTCACGGCTTCGGGCGTTGCAAACAAGAAAAAAATGTTATGAGTTCTGTACTTTTGACACAACACTTGTCTCGTTTACTCAAACAATAAGCTGTAGGCTTCGCGTTATATTATCATTGGGCACTGAGCCTCGCAGTGTACAGTGCCGGCTAAAAACAACCTTCAAGTGCGTTATGCACACTATTGTGCAAGCTGGGTCTAACTGGGTGTATTATCCTAGTTGGTTACTTTCATTGGGTGCAGCTGTATTTTTAACCGAACAAAACAATGCCTCTCCACTGATATTCACAACTCAGGCAGCCTATCAGCTTCAACTTGACTGTTTTGTTGTCACATAAGGAATTTTTCGAGGCCTTGAAACCGCATTAACTGTAACTACTCGAAACCATTAACGTATTATGTACACGGTTAGTTTATCTTTAATTTATTAACTTCTAACGGTTCATATTCCATGTTTATCTAATGCCAAAATTTATGGGCCTTTAGTTTTAAAAATACATTAACCCATTTACTGCCCACAATCGTCAATATAAGTCAGAGTTAAATATTCGAGTAGACTACCGCCATATGATACAGGTTCTGTTTTTCGCGAAAAGATTTCAGGACAAGTTGTGTTCCAAAACACTTTAATTTAGAACTACTTAATACTGATTGGCTCACTCATGTAACATACACTCTTCTCACAAAGAAAAGCAACTAATAGCCAAATGAAAACTCCAAGTATGCACATAGGATGTTGAAGTCTAGTCTACGCGTAAATCTTTTCGCGAAAAACAGGTTACCTACCTACATGAAGCCTATACGAGCTCGTTGAACTAAATGTTGTCACACCTGTACATTTCGACCACAATCATCAACTCAGTATTTGTGTCCCTTATTGTTTTCACAGAGTTTACGCGAAATTTCGGAATTATTGTTTTTACACCTCGAGCTTAGTCAATCCATTGAACTTTCGCTCAGAATTATCTTGATTATTTGCAGTCGTGTGACGAATGAGTGCAATGGGCTGTGAATCACTGCCCGCGGCTAACGTTCCACGGTGTCACGTCACTCTCCTCGCACAGGCGCGGCGCCAACTCTAGTCAAGCTCGCGTCGTAGTCGTATACCCGGTCGAACGAAACTACGTCTATTTCGATCGTGGTATTATTGACGAAATCACTGTGTTGGAACGGATCACCCTGCAAACGTTACATCGTCCACGTTTTGTGGTGACAAAAAAAATTTTGTCCGCGACCACAAACTTTTTTGTCAATATAGACATGACAAAAGGTTTTGCGGTGCCAAGAAAAATTTTTTTGTCATTCCAGTATTTAGTGGAAACTATAAAATGACGTTTGTGGTCACCAATACATTCAGTGTATTTTCAGGCAATAATGTGTTCCGTTAGTCGCAGCGAAAATGTAACGATAATAGCAGCAATACTGGTTAGTGTGGTTCACAAAGGTATTTGCGGGTTGTGGACTTTCGTAGGCAGGTATGGTCCAACAACAATTAAACAGTAAATTCGAAGTCGTCATAAGTGGGATTCGAACCTCTCAACTGCGAGCTCAGCGTGTTACCATTACGCTACCTTGCTCGACGTTAAAGTGTTATCTTCATAATGTATATAGAAATCTACTAAGTACCACATACGACAAATCTTGCACACTTCGCCCCATGGAAAGTTAATTTTCTGGAATCATATACGTGTAAAATTTACTTACTTAGAATAAAGGAATAATATAATCCGTTCATAAGTATTTAAAAATATCACACATGGATTAGATCGTAACCTGATGCACAGAACCGAACACAGAAAATATGGCGTAGGGGGCCAGACAGAAGGTGGCCACTTCGAATATGCCAGAGCGCATGCGCAGAATATAACGGATGTAGTTTTGCAGTTGCAGCAAAATGTTTTACTGTGGATAACATGAATACTGTTGCTGCCAACTAAATATTTCGTGGCAGGCAATAAATGTATTTTTTTTTTCAATTAACATATATGTTAGTGAGTACTAAATACGTTTAGTACTAGTCAGCCTACGTATTATTAGGCACCACAATATTTATTTTACCAATAATAAAATTTCGCCTTGGAAAGTATCAACCAAACAGTTTTTGTAGCCACTAACAATTTTTTTTTTCAGTGATACAATGCGTTGGTTTGGTTTAAATGACGTGTTCACATCAAAAATATAATAAGTTTGACGGCGCATTACATACACTGCAGGATGAACGTGCAACCTCTGACAACACTTCGTAGCTTGTCCACAGTTAACTGAATTAATTTCGGAAACCGTGCTTGGTTTATACTGTCTTGGCTATTGTGGGTCTTTACACCACATGTCAGAATTAAACACTGGCGAGATGCCTAACTCGGATACATGCGTATTCCTAGTGAAAATCTTCTCAAAAGCTTCAAACGTAGGCCTAAATACGTTTCTATCACACAATTTCGTTCTCAAATGTGTAAAAGCAAGAAACGTATCACAGTGTCCATCACTTTTGATAAGACGATAACATAGATACATCATACATTTCATAATCAGGGAGGTAGAGGAAAACGTCTCGTCGACATAGAGGTCATTAGAGACGGAGTAAATAGCTCCGAAAAGCAGGGACAGGGAAAGGAATCGGTCATGGTGAGCAATACGGAATCATCTCAGAATTAGCCTCGATTGATTTCGGGAAACACCATGGGAAACCGAATTGAGGATGTCCGGACGGGGATTCGATCCCATATGCGAGTCCGAAGGTTTACCACTGAGCCATCTCTCTCGGTCGTTTCATGATTAGCTGTAATTTTATTGTAAGCACTCGAGTTTCTATTAGTATCGAAATATATGCAGTTACAGGTTTTTGTTACAAACGAAGGCCGACTTTAATGGTATTCAGATAAGGGGGAGAGAGTCCATTCAACTTGTGGCAGAATTTTTCAGGAATAGTTGCAAAACTGAATTATTCGAAACCTTTCGCAGCACGCAGTTGCCAGACAGAGACAAGGCAGAGCCTCACGCAGCCAATCAGAGAACGAGTACGCCCACATCAAAGGAACCGCCTCGCCATTTCGTCTCTGCACATATCGTAACCAGTTTAAACCCCAAAAATAGCTCGAGGTAGGCTGGCCGGTGGTACGGCGCCATGAGATTGCGTTTCTGTAACCTTGTTCTCTTGTAATTTCACTGGGTTCTTCAGAATTGTGTAGCTTATAAGTTAGAAATTAGTCCTAATTCGAAATACCATGCATGGTTATGAAGTCATTTCTTGCTCGAAGACGTAAAATGAGAGATTTATACTAAACTGATGGTACTTCGCGTCGAAATGTTTGCTTGTCTAACTCGTAAAAAATAATAACTTCGGAAACATAATAATAAAATATGCAGCTGCTTCTCTGCGATATGTGATGAGCAGTCTACAAATGGACTTCAAGAATAGGGAACCGTATCTTCAAGATGATGGGAGATAAGCACATTAAGATATTATGTCGAGTTTGACGCTTTGTTACACAAACCTTATCGCTTAAATTCCTTTCAGATATAAATAGATCCTTCCGACAGGGAAAGCTACGTATACACACAGCAGCCAGTTTAACGAGATTCTTCTTCGGGATTGCGTCAGAGAGTAGATAAGTACGCAGGGGTGAAGTGTCTCGGCGTTTCCTTTGATGTGGGCGTACCCGTTCTCTGATAGGCTGCGCAGGGTCTCTGGCATTGGCCTCGTGTCTGTACGGCTACTGCGTGCTGCCGAATATCCTCTACATTCACCGAGCCGCGCCTCGCTCCCCGTAAGTTCACCCGCCGGCAGTTGTAGCGCTACCAGTATGTCACCAGGCGCTGATTGGCGAATGGCGTTCCGACATGTTGCTGGCCAGTGACGTCATTTTGCTGGCGTCTGCGACTCGAGTTCGCGGAATAAGCGTACGTATCCCTCCTGTGTATAGGATGTTTACTGTTATTTAACCACTTTTGAAATTAACCTTTGAAAAATCCCACTGCCCCTACCTGTAAATATTTTAACGGGCTCACTGACTGGTAAGCGAACGATAAAGTTGGTTACGATGGAGAGAAAGTAGTTACGTGTCTTAACGTTGAATTAAACGTGGCAGGCAAACATTTATGAATACCAAAATAATTTTTTCGATAGCAAATTTTTAAATATTACTTTTTTTTTTTTTTTTATAATTTTAAAGTTTTACTTTGCCAAAGCATGAATAAAGTGATCAGGCCCAAGAAAAAATTAATTTGTCGTACGGCGGAAGATACACAATGTGCGTACAAGAAGATCTTAAGTAGGGCTTTCAAAAGTGCTCAGTTTACGGTGAACGGCCCATATTCTTACTTATTCTGTGATTGAGTCTACCCAACTGCAGTGGCGTGTGGTGAAGTGTTGCAAGGTAAGCTGGTGCTTGCTCAGTGCACGCAACAGGAACCAGCAACCTAAGTGGAGTCGGTAGAAACTGAATGTACTGCGGCCACCCACGAGAGAGAGGCGAGGCACCCATTATTACACATGCACGTGCTGTGACGTCAAATGCACTACTACGTTTGAGTGACCTATGTATAAACTAGCTAAACGATTAGGTATAGCACAGAGCAAAATACAGCTTACCTTGCAACAGTTAACCACACGCCGCTGCCCAACTGTAACCCTGACATTTCTTCAATTCCCCCCCCCCCCATCACAAAATACTCGATGTCCGTATTTCATGCTAAGACGTGCTACCGCTTAGGACATCACGAAAATCGTTCCCTAAAGTGCTTTCTTAAGTAATCAAGAAAATAAACTATTTCTAAGACATTAAATTTAAATGTGAAATATTTCAAGACAAGATGTTTTATCCGACAAATTCAAATAAAGATGTACTGACAGCTCACAAATGAAACAGTGAGCAGAGTGTTTGTTGCTCAACTTCGTGGGCAGCCATTCAATAAAATTACCAAGTGTTAGAAAATGTCGAAGATCTACGCAGACAGACGCTGATTGTACGGTGCTCGATACCGGTCATAAAATTTTGTTCACGGTAAAATGAGTACTTCTAAAAGAACTGCTTGTATTCATCATAATTGCATATTTTTTTACCATATGTGAAATTAACATTGCAATCGCCTGATCTCTTTATTCGTGCGTGTCGGCCTTAGAAAACTGTGAAATAATTTCAAAAGCAAATCATTTCACAAATTTGCTCATTATTAAACTCGTACTTGTATGGATAAAAAAAAACAGAAAGCAAAATAAATAATTTTAGTACTTACACATGTTAACGTAACACGTTTAATTAACGTTAAAACATGCAACTAGTTTCCCTCCATCGTTACCAACTTTGCTGGGCGCAAGCCAGTTAGTGTACCCGTTAAAATATACACAAGTACGAGTAGTGACATTTTTCAGACGTTGATTTCAAAAGTGCTCACTTTACCATGAACAGCTTTTATTTTAATTTTTGCATAATTTCATCAAAGTGTATGTCTGCAAGGGTCACATTGAGGTTGTCCAAAACCTAAAATCTAGATTGAAGATATTTACGATTTTATAACATATAGAACTAGACAAAAATACCAAATCATTAAAAACCCAATATTAATATTATAGAAGTTAGTTGAAAACAAAGTTTGGTTTCACTTAAAAAGTTTCTTGAAATCACAGGAGTTCCATGTAACAATTTCCAAATTGAAATACGGACGAACTACATAATAAGTNTTCTTTGAAATTGGTGCAGCTGCGGTGAAGGTTTAACTTCAGACTTCAATTTCATACAAGATGTTCAAATTGAAATACGGACGAACTACATAATAAGTTCTAAGAAAATATAATTTATGACATACTGATAACACGGACAAAATTGAGTTGTAGTTTAGCGTATTAACTTCGTTCGATTTTGAGATTTGTATATGTGTGTATATGCAGAAGTGTATACATTTATTCATTATAAATGTAATTATACGCCATTGTCATTATTTTCTCGGACTCTTTAATTTTCAAATCTCGGACGCCCGTTAGAGATCATACGAAAGTTAATTTCTGCCCAATTATGATCTTCCAAATTAGTACCTTAATAAGCTTATGTACTATTTCAAATTTATTCATAATACGACCTCGGTTGTAAGCCTATAAAAGTTTTTTTTTTTATTATTGACCAAATTATAGAAAAATGGGCGATGCAAATATCAATTTTTTTTAAGTACTTTTATTTTGATGTTTTAAATGCTAACCAAAATCGCAAGGGGCCAAGTTTCAAAATTAGTAAATAAATTAATGGTTATCATTTCGTTGTGTTATTTTGCTATAAATTTATAGTTATGCACGCCATTGCATTAACTTAAGTAACTCATTCAATAAATCATAAATTAGTTTATTGACTTGAGATGTATCCACTAGAATAACATTGGCTTATTTGTTTACACATTTTTGTTGCATTATCCATTTTACCTGACAGAAATGACAAAATAAGTTAATACTGAAAAATGCTGGAGAAAAAATACTGGACATAAAGTTAGGCCTGCTACTACCACGGCGGCAATCAAAATTTTACAAAAAGCGATTTTATACAACAATTACACCTTCTTACACGAGTACTGTCTCGCAGAATGTCAAGTTTCGAGTACTTTAATTGTGAATAACCTATAGTCATTGTTGCACAAGATTGTTTGTACGAAATATATGTTCGCCCTTCACGCCTGTCTATAGTTAGGCAGTTGCACATACCGGTGGTATTTTCCTGAAGTTTATTTCGCTCGTTAACAGATCACAGAACTACCAAGCATTCAGAAAGAAGGTTAAACTGCGAGCTCCAGGCCTCACTTGCTAATAATATGACGTGGGTTCATTCGCCAGTCACTGCCTACACACGAACTTGCCAGACCGTACTCTACCCGGGAAGGGACTTTTCCACATACTCGAGCTAAGGCGTTGAAAGTCACTGCAGGTAAAATGCATTACTGTGGTATGTACCCCATCCCCTCCTCGTTTCTTTACCAAATGTTTGAAAGTGCAAGGTTAATTGAAATAATTTTATAAAAGTCACTACGAAACTTATTGAAATGGGCATCGCCAAATGTTTTGTGGCGATACTAACATTCGGGTTAAAACGGCGGGAACTGCTTCAAATTAGAAAAACACAGGGATCACTAAAATGTCTCTGATTATTTCAATGATCGGAATATTTCACTTACACCGGAGTTAGCCCATTTTCTGGTAAAGAGAGGTGCCATTTCAAAGACTCATGGGCCAACGTGTTAATTAGCATAGATCGTGGTCGAGGCTAGCTTCTGCGATGCTTCCAAAGACGTTGGAACCCGTCTTCCTCCGGTAAAACAGAACTTTACTCTACAACAGGCATGTCAAGCTCGCGGACGAATGGCTGCGCGGCCCCACATTATTATTGGGAAAAAAAAGTGGACATAGCGGCCCGCGTTCACCGTGTTCGTCAATTGAACGTGACAATGGCGGGCAGGTTTAACTATTTTATGGTTATACGAGTGCAACATTAATGGAACATTCAATCCGATGAGAGAAAAAAAAAGTTATATTTATGAACAGTTCCTTTTCCATCTAAAGCTGAACAAATCCGAACCAAAAGTCAGCTCACAGACAAACATTTAAAGGGTATTGTGAGAGAGTAATTTCAAACACGATACTGAACTACATTTTCAACATTTGTGATCCAAGAACAAATGCCAAACTTCTAGTAGTAATTTGCTAATTCCATAACTGCATGAAACTGCGATGCTTGTTTTTGCATTATTTTATTTTAATTTCATGCATTAATTTTGTACCACATTCAGCTGTATTAAGTTTAAAATAGAATGATATCTTACAATATTTTAACAATATAAATCCTATTTTTTCCCGTTAGGTGGCAAGTTATACTCTCTTTATTACATTGCATGGCCCTCGCACAAATTGGAGTTCGACATCCTTGCTCTACAACGTGTTTTGCGGTTATAAGCCTGAGGAGAGGCCATTGGTATGCTGTGACACTTCCATAATGGACAGTCCTTTGAATTGGCCTACCTGCACCGCATCGTAGTCACACCCATGTTCACTTAACTAACAGCAATTGGTAGTAATTTTCAGTGAACTCTACTGACCGAATTCACTAGTCGCTCGCAAAGTAACTGAATTTTCTGCGAGCGGCATTCACCTATTCATATTCACGGCAAATGAGTATCTTTGTATTGTCAATAATCTTTTTTTTTTGTCGCAGCTTGAGGAGGTATAATTGGGTAAACACAAAGACTAAAAATGAGGTAGACCTATTTCGTCTGCGTATGTACCCAACTTTGACCTACCCCGCACCAATACAACTGTCAAAGGCACATGGTCAACAGTGATGAACGTGTTTGTTTGAAATACCAATTCGAATTTAATCTAACAGCATTAAAAATTTCTTACAGAAAGTATACAAACATTTCAAAGCACATGTTTACATAAACAGTATTCAAACTTCAAATCCTATCAGCGTCGTTTACGATAGTCGCAATGGTAAAAAAGCAGCCCGATGTTGGAATACGGAAAGGCTACTGCGCATCTGGGGGACGCACTCCACCCGTTTCCCCTCTCTAGACCTACAAGTAAACACGAACGGAGTTTGCTTCCCATCGTTTGCTCTTCCTACCAGTGGAAGATCACCGAGGGGAATGTTGGCACGCTTGATTTCAGATAGGCCATAGTAAGGTTTGTATCTACTCAGGTTGGGAAGTTCAATACTTTTTGTTTGGCAACGAAAATTTTTCGCCACTCTGGATAAGCGCTAGTGTCGCAGGTGTACCAATTTTTTTTCTATTTTATAGGTTACAAAACTATAACATAACTACGTAACGAAGTAAAAAATATTTCTCTTTCATTATTCACATAGCTTTAAATTTTAATTAAATGTGACCTCTTCGGAACACTAGCGCTTATATAGCCACGGAAATATTTCCTATGCCAAACTCTCCCTTAAAAAAAACTCGTTTTGTTTCTAGCCTGAGTACAATTAACCTTAGCCATAAGGAACCCCAATAAAGGTGTTGTTCACGGTAAAGTGAGCACTTCTGAAACAAACCTTTGAAAAATATCACTGCCCATATCTGCACACTGCGCTACAGTACCTACATACTGGCAGCTGGCATATAAGCTGTCAGTAAAGTTGGCAGCGAATTTGCCTATAGGTCTACATATAGTTCTGAAGAATGCGTGATAGAACTGCAAAAATTACCGCTATAAACGTAAATCTTATTCTACAAGATTACGGAAACCAAAATAAAAACCCAAGTAAGGGCAAATCTAAGAAAGACTTATTTACTCACTTTGTAAGGAAATATTTTACCAGAGTGGGGTATTTCTGTCGAAATATTTCTGACGCAAGATATCATGCAAAATAAACGCGCCAGTATGGGAATATAGTTATTGTTGTCAGAAGCCGTTATCTAGGATAGGCCTTTCTGAGTTTTTCAACGCTGGCTTCCAAAAATCTGTGAATTTCAACTGACATATTTAGAGATAATTACGTCCCACGCACTCTAATCTCTATAAACCCGATTCAATGATATTAATCAGTAAAATAAAATTCACTGAGTCAGTTGATAAGCTACTACCGACTGCCAAATCAAGCAAATGAACTGGGAACACTCGACATTCAATGAGAATCACTAATAAATCAGTGAAAATCAACCGTTATATTAATTAGTCATCTGGCACTGATTATCAGTCGCGCCATTTTCACTGGTTTTCGCAGATTAGTCTCAATTCCCACTGTTTCAGATTTAGAGTGTAAAACTTGTCGCCTTATTGCTTGCACAGCGAGCGTAATGTTGAAATGTATGGGCCCTGAAGTTAGTTTTTCTTCTTTTGTAGACATTGGAGTACGAACGTGCGTGTTAATAAGCAGTGTGCTCGCATAGGAAAAATTATTTCCCTGCCAGGTTTTTACTGCTAAAAATCTAACATTAATATATTACTTATACCCACTGATTTGTTTCGGTTTGGAATATTTTAAACTAATATATCGCTCTCAATGTTACCTAGGTAACATATTATACGACCTAAAAGAAACTTAAATCTTTACCAAATATGTGCAGGTTTATTTTATTTAGCTTTCAACCATGTGTTACATCATAGTTATCATACAAAAACTCCAAAAGTCTCGAGTTCACTTAAAAAGTTTTTCCCCCTTAGCAAAAAGTTTAATTCGCGACATATTTACTACATTCCTAAAACTTCCACATTTTCACTTGCCCAATGCATGAATAAAGTAGGCCTACGACGATGCCAATTTTACATGTAGTGAGTGCACTCTAAACTTCAAACAGTGAGAATTGAGCAACTGATAATGATTGCCAGATAACTAATTAGTATAGTTACTGAATTTCACTGATATATTTGTGATTCCCACTGAATGTCCAGAATTACACTGCAATAAATCACTTGTTTCCAGTTAATTTGCTTGATTTGCCAGTCGGCAGTGGCTTATCAACTGACTTTTAGAGAATGTTATTTCACTGATTGATATCACTGATTCGGACTTGTGGAAGAATACACAATGTGCGTACAAGTAGAGCTTAAGCAGGGCTTTCAAAAGTGCTCAATTTATCGTGAACAGCCTATATATACCCGGCTGATGCAGTCTGCTTTCTTATCTTCTTATTACTGCCCGGCCGGAAACGCTGGACCTCGCTGACTGAAGGCCGTGCTGCAATCGAAACACCCGTCACCACAACCTCATCCGTACCCACAACCGTGACCATGACCTCATCTGTACCCACATATACCCACAACCATCACCATAACCTCACCTGTACCCACAACCGTCACCATAACCTCATATGTACTCACATATACCCACAACCGTCACTATAACCTCACCTGTACCCACATATACCCACAACCGTCACCATAACCTCATATGTACTCACATATACCCACAACCGTTACCATAATAAATATCCTGTGCTACAGTTGACATATAATGAAACCGAATGTTTCTGTATGTTGGCCAACAGCTTTTACACTTCCATCTTGATTAAAGAATAGCTACTTGAATTTTTTGAAAATATTTTAACCTCGTTACTGTACGTAGACATCACGTTAGTTAACAGTCGTGATGGATACGGGTGAATGATGTTTGCTGTTGCGAGTTCTCATTTTCCGAAACCACGCGCTAAAAGAGGCACACAAACGGTAATTAATAATAATTGAAGTCAAATGTATGTTTAGCTTCGAGGCCGAAAATGTAGAGTTGTGGAAATTAATCTGATGTGTGTAGTATTAAGAGTGGATTCTGCTTGGATACGCACAGATTTTTGAAGAAGAAAAAAGGAAGTTAAGAAGTTCGTCAACGTGATATGCAGATATGCGTTGGCAGTGATTAAGGGCATTTTTACGCGTAATTGTAGGCAGTGTACATAAGGTATTAAACGTTTAATGAATTATATAAGTATTAATATTACACCTAATGTAACAGGAGTTATTACTGTTGTATTATGAACTGTGGGCAAATTCTTCCGTTCTGGTGGATAATTATTTATATTTGTAGACGAATTTTCTAACGCACGTAGCAGAATTGCTGGTCCTAGGGTGGCAATCTTGACCCTCATATGTATTCTAAACGTATCTCCCGAGCTAGGAAAACAGGGTCAACGCATGTTCACGTATGTACTTATATCATTACAGGCAACATGCAGATACAAAGGTGCCGCCACACGCCCTCCTCGCTTTGATACGAAAATAAAGGTGATGCGATCGTCATCTCCGTGTACGACGACGCCCTGCGCTTTTGAGCGGTGCCTAAAAGGCTGGTCTGCTTTGGTTCTCATCTATAGTCCATTTNGTGTACGACGACGCCCTGCGCTTTTGAGCGGTGCCTAAAAGGCTGGTCTGCTTTGGTTCTCATCTATAGTCCATTTATGATTAGTCCCAACTTTTCTGAAGCCCTGCTACATTTATACTTTCAAGCTATCCCTCCGCCGCATGCAACAAGCTTAACTAAGTCTTGAAAATTACACCAAAGTGACAACGCACCGCATTCGTGCGCACTCAGCTTAATATTTTGCGTTAAGAACTATTTCTTACTAGGCATTACCAAACACCTATATCCCCCACGTTTTATTAATATTTATATTAAATATAATATAATATTGTATGAATAAAATATGAGTAAAATTTCAATTTAACAAAATTGTTCAACGCTTATGATATACGACACGTTTAGGAAACAACCACACACCATACACGGGGTGATTATTCAAAGGTTAGTTCAAAAAGGGTAAAGATACCGGGAACAGGCTATATCCGTTCCCCACAACATCAAGTACGGGCGTCTTGGGATAGGAAGAATCATGAAGAATACATATGGGAAAACTTAGCTTGCTAGCGTTCTGCGCAGCACGCATGTGCTTCAAAATGTAGGCTTATAAATTTTAATTTTTTTCTAGAGAACGTTAATCGTATGTGCGTCTTATGCCTGTGATAAACAGATGCATCTCGGTGAATATCGCTCGATCTCACTATTTGAGAAATTTTCATTCAGCATTAAAACACAACTGTTTCAACGAACTCGAGCAGAGGTCATATGGTTTTTGATTGTTGACATGGTCAGAACTCATTCTACTGCTACACTCAACCACAAGAATTTAACAAAGCCACCCAAGCGCTCAACGTTTACTACATGATCGGGGTCCTGCAGGAAATGTCGGATAAACAGAGAAATTGTAAAACACGAGAAACTAACATATATATGAACGACGACAAACTTTAACACAGAACCATTGTTCGAAACTATAAGGTGCACTTATTACAGAGTAAACGGTTTGGTAAAAAAAAAAAAAAAAAAATCTGCGAGTTCATATGAAAGCACGATCGACTTCAAACACGTGTACTCACTGTTCTTTTTAACAATTTTTTCTCCTTTATTAGACAAGCCTTGGAAGACAGCGAGATAATAACAAATCAAAGAAAATACGGACCAAACTAGGCTCGTGAATACAGTTGTGGACTCATAAAGTCTGAATGAGCTCTAATAAATGTTTCCACTCACAGATACGATACAGTATACACAAGTTCACATGCATTAATTTTATTTATTGGGTAGGAGAGACCGTAATGATGATTTTTTTGTTTGTTTTTAATTTTATAATTTTTTTCTGTTTTCTTTAAAACTACACAACAATTATTTAATTATATACGGTTCTTTCTCTTTGCACATAGTCTATAATAAATTATAACGTAAGAAAAACAACTTCCTAAAAGCCCTTTAGTTAGCCAATACGAAGTGCCTCGACTTGACCCACGCGGTGGCAAGTTGATACAACTGCAACAAATTTAATCAAACGGTTTGTTTAGTCAAATATAAATTTAAATAACGAGTTTGTTAATGTTACTAGTATTGTTTATGACAAAATTAATATTTTTACAGTCTTTTAACATTTTTTAAGTTAATGTGCCTTCGGAAAGAATACCAGTGCCTTATTCGCAGTGAATGTACGTGCATGCAGAACTGACGTTCCCATTGCACATTTTATGAGCCTTCTATTTTCAGGAAATGCATTGCATTCTATCATCTTCTTCGTCCAAAAACCTTCTTGAAACTTTATTTCTCATTTCCCTTGGTGGTATTACTTGAAATTACGAGTAATACTCAGCACAAAACGTTAATACTTTGTTGCGCCCTTCCGGAACATAAAAAGTAGCAACTTTTACAATACGTGTTTTAACTCAATGAAATCTCGGGCAGTACATATTAATTAACTGAAGTGCTTAGAAAACATTTCACAACCCTGTCACTGCAAAAGTTTAAATTAAATGTAACATTGTATGGTTTTTAACTTTGGTATTAAACTTTTGAAGGGCGTTGTAAATTAATAGAAGTTTTTCTGGGGCGTAGCTAAATTTGCCATCACTACAGATTCAGAACATTACGAGATATTTTGCATGATCATATAAATAAATATTTAAATAGCTTTGTTAAAAAAAACTGCAATTTCCACGAAAGCGGGAAATTGATACACCTTATCAACTAGCCCATACGACGCCATTGCATTTCAGTCCATCCAAACAAAAACAAGTGTTCGTCCATGCACATAAGTAGCGGCCGCATACGTACACAAACGCACTGAGGGCAGCACACTTCCCCATTTCCACAGAGAGAGATACATGTGGACATGCGTGTTTCCACTCACCTACATCTGTATCAATATGCCACTGCATCGACTTACTCTGTTCTCCCCTACCACGATGTTTACAACTTGAAGACACGTTAACATAAAATGTTGATTACTAATACTTTTAAAAATACATCTGCTAGTCGAGTTGCAGGTAAGCAATACGCGGGAGATTCATAAAGACATACTTTATTTTTCTTAAGGAAACGACACTATACAATTCAACGTGTTATGCAATATTAAAAAGCTTGAACATGACAGGACGTGATAACTTATCCTTAAAAAGTGAATCTGTTTTAATTTGCTAACACTATTTACTTATTTGTATCTAAATGAGTGTTAATTAAATTTACTGCGAAGATTCGGGTTGTTGAATGTGTTTTCAAATCTGTCCCCGACATAACGTAACATTTAAGATGGGCGCCTCAATACTCCTTCACTTTTCTAACTCATGGCGCTTAACTTCTGTAACGAATTATGAGTGGGAATTTTTAATAGTTGGCCAACGAAACGGTCTTCTCCGTGTTGCTTTTGATGTGATAATTTTCAATATATCAGTTGGAGACTTGCAAAGAAGCGTTTTTTTTCTGTCACAGGCAGCATCCAGTTCTTTGTCCATCCGTTAATAATTGTTTCTTAATAGCTCACAGTCCGCCAGGGTATCAAACTGTGGACCAGTGACACAGACAACACAAATTCACACTCATTTATGCTTGCACAATAATAATAAAGTGAATTTTGCATTTCTCTAGTGGTACCTGCATCTTGTGAACGTTAATACAGTTAGCAAATTGTTTTTGCCACTTGTATTAAATACGTTTGCTGTCCCTAACCTCAGGCGCTCTAGAGGATCAACTGAAATTAGTGTCTTTTCGTGCAAAATGCAGACAAAATAATTAAAAATAAAATGCCAGGAATTATGCTACAATATGAAACCAGCGATTAACTACCATATTATAATGTAAGTATTTTTTTTACAACTTTACAAGCAACATAGGTTATAATAATGCTATAGTGTCACGGTTCGCACGTAATTTCCTCGTGCCTAGGTTAACGATTTATCTCGCATTAAAAAAATTATTCAGAAATCTTTGGTTTGTTCCTAGAAACCCTTAGTTCATGAGCCTTACTTCGTTGCCTTTCCCCAAGACCACAGTCCGAATATTGCTGGCGTTCTGCTGAAGGAAGTTCCTTCAGCCGAACCTTCATCGGAGAAGACAGTTCTTGTCTTATCCGACGAAACAAAGAGTGCCCTGCTGTAGGAACCACATTTACAGCGACAGAAAAATTAACAGGACTGCAACGATCAGTTCTGTTATCACGAGTACAGTATCTACATTCTCAGTGCCGTAGACGGTACCGACAACCACGCATGGTACCTGTTCATGTGTTAACATAACTTCAGTTTATACCGACATACTTTTTATCTCAGTGTTGCATTGAGCACCACTATCTTGTTTATATTTATGAGCTGAGACTCATAAATATTCCGGAGTATACTTAGGGGCGACATAGTTATAATTAAAAAAAACTCTTTCTTCTTTGGGATTCTGACAAACCCTGCAGAGATCATGTGCCAGAAATAAACGTCAAGAAAAATAAAAAGAAAAAAAGAGCTACAACATAGTCGCGGAGAAGCAATACATCAAGAAAGAAGCAAATATGTAATTATAGCGAATGGAGTACAATACAGAGAATCTTTATCGTCAAATGTTCTCGCGAAATTTTTGAATAGCAATCCTAATCGCCACTAAGCAATGCGATACGATGTTTTAGATTCGCGAATTATGTATCAACAAGTAGGTATTTGGAGTTCCCACAGAACTTCGGAGAGGATTATTTAACGCTGATGTGGCGACATTTAGAGAATTATAATAAAATAAGGACGTCAAAATGAATTATGGTATATTCTAACGCACACTTCCCCAACTTTATTCACTTTGCAGATCTACATTATTCAGATATACAGTATACAGATATACAGTATACAAATTTAATACTTAGTTTTAGCCCTGCTCGATGGCAACAAAGAAGATCATATTTAAAATACTGATACAAATTTGACAACTGACAGTATATTCGCACCTCAATCTCTATGGCCTTTGTGGAATGAGGAAACGGAAAGAGACCAAGAAAATGTTAAGTACCGCCGACATTCCATGTAATAATGTTGATCAACATTTCATAGTCCAGTGATAATCGCTGCAATCGGCAGGAAAGTCATTATCGCTGATAAACCATTCATATACACGCGGTTGTATTGAAGATGTGAACGAGCGAACCTGAGCTTCGCCAGTAACGTGCTTTGTGAACGAACTCCGAGGCAATAATATTAACAATAAACTTCCAAACCGGGGACATAAAATTAGGAATTTCTACTCAGATGTCTCTAACCGACAGATTTACGTTTACAGTCAACTTTCAGATGCCCTCGGCACGAAGCGAAGTTGTGAATTTAAAACTCAAATTCCTGATCTTACCACGAAAATTTCCATATACCAGTAATTTATAAAAACGGCCAGTATTCAAATACGGTGATACATACATTTATGCAAACATACAAGAAATACGTGTTCGCCTATTATCTTCGTAGTGTAATTTTGTGTTTGGTATCCAAGGAAAATGTGCACATTTTACAATGAACGAATGATAGTGGAAAGTTAAACCCGGTGATTATGAATAGGCAGAATACTTGCACGTGTTTTCTTCATCATAAAATGTTTATACGCGATAGCACTTAGATATAATTTGGTGATTCACACCTAGTGCACACAACTGCGCACATAACGCACACTAATGTTATTTTCGTCGGTGCTGTCCACTGCGGGGCCCAATGCCCAATCACCTTCTCTGTGGGCATCCAATTGAATCGCAAACCGTACTACTGTTCCAGGTCACGAATGGTTCATATTACTAGGAACAGGTGTTTGTCCCCGAAAATATTTCAGAACCAGTTGTACTTCTAAACACTTGTTCATATGCACTTTCGTGGTTGGGTGATTTTAAATGTCACGTGCCTCAAAAGTCTGTCCGCTAATCACGGACGTTCAGTATCGGAGTACTTTATTACGATTGGCCCAGTCAAATAGGAACATGTCTTCTCACATACGCGCGGCCAATAACCAAAGGAAGTTGTGGTTGTGGACGTAGGATATTGAAGTCTAGCATGGCCATGCATATTTTCGCAAAAAACACCTGTCACTACATATTACTCAAACCGAATACGAACAACGAGACAAGTATTGTGTTGACTTAGGTATCTACAGCACTAACCACAAAATTTATTGTTTGCACCACCTGGAGCCGTAGGTTAAAGTGGACCTGAAAGAATTATTTAAAAAATGCTATGGGAACTAAATTTCTCAGCCCAAAACCCTCCAACACAGAGCGCGATCAGACGGGATGTTTGTATCATTTAGGCCTAAGTATTGTTGAACGTTGAGGTTTAACTGCCAGATTCATCCTGTTTGTGATTTTATTTTAAATTGCAACCTACAAAATCAGAATGTTTCTACTATGAAAGAAAACAACACAGAGCAAAAAATATGGTTGTTAGAACCATCTATAGGCAGTTAAAATAGGGACAGCCATCTTATGAGTTGTACGTACCGTCTAGATATTGTTAATACCATCAGAACTGTTTGTATTCTTGTCTGTGATTGTATCTGTTACTTACTGTACATATGGTTGCTACAACAGATCACTGTTTTCCTACTACATAACAGTCAGTAACTGCAACAGAACAACTTCCACAATATTTAAATTGTTCCCACAACAACTGGGATTGTAATAACGTAACAGAATATTCTGTTGCTGCTACCCTCAAACCTGATTACAGAACTGTTCAGTTCTAGCAACAGAACATCGTTCGGTTATTATAATTCTGACTGCTGTGGAGACAATCCATACCTTGTTGAAGTTGTTCCGTTCTGTAGCAGGAACAGTGCTTCTGTAGCAACCATATGTGCAATAGCAAATGCAATCACACACACAGGAACTCAACAAACAGATATGTTGGTAATACTGTCTATGTTAACAATACTTAGATAGTACCTACAACTCATTAGATGACGGTGCCATTTTAAGTCTAGATTGTTCCTATAACCATATTTCTCCTCAGTGAACGTACATAAAAATCTAGCTTACACACAACAACTAGACAGTCACCTATAGTCCTAAACAAGTAACATTCAGAAGCTATCACGCCTACTGAAATTTAATTGCTACAATCACGAAAGCCGTCCCGAATTTTACTTTCCACGTTTATCTCGGTGTTCATTTTTGAATCTCCTGATTCGCGAAAATAATTGATTTTAATTAGTCTGCAAAAATAAAGCGCATAACAGGCAAGATTCTCCTATAAGGATTAATTTGGCTTGCTCTGCTCTGCTCGGGAAGTCACGTGGGCACGGCATTTCCACTCAAATATTCCGTGACGCGTCCCTCTTGCGGCAGATCTTAGCAGTAGTGCAGCACAACTGACAACGTAACAGTGGTATAAAGGCCGACAGCGCTGACAGCGAACAGCAGCACAACATGGCTGCAGAACAAATTATAGGCATCACACAAAATAACTAAAATTAATTTTTGTGGCCATACATTTATCTTGTACATTAGCAATTATTTGTTTTGCTGCTAAGAATGCACATCACTGTTTCTGTCATACTAAGAACGAAATATAAAACTATATAGCTACAACAGTAATTACTCGATTACTTAAACAAATCCGTTGATTTTCATTCTGACGCTGCGTGGGAACGTAACACAAATTCACGCGGCCTCCTGTACACGGAAGTAACTCATACAATAAGGAACATTTGACCATGGTTAATACCAAATCTGATGCTACACGTTACGTTAATTACTGGTTGCTGAGAGTTGGACTCTCGATCAGCTGTTATGAGGTGGACCCTCCGTCGCCCTCTCTTTCATCATCGAGGGAACGTTGTGTTGTGACGGCTTACGAAGACCTCTATTATTTCCTAAAATAATTTCAAGCAAAATTGTTTACATCAAGTTCATGATCTTTTCGTATCACGTATTTTGGCCATAATCACAAATAAAACAGTTGAGTATTTTCTGTATAACATTACTATCGAATTTTATCTTCAGAGTTTAGCGAAATTTAATTAGGGCATTTACTCTTAATCATAATCTATATGGCTTTCATTCGTAAAGAACGTTTCTAAATGTTTCGTAAGAACGCAAATTACCACAATAAGATAGTTTATTAGACAAACAAACTGCTTGGTCGGGAGGACCGCATTACACTAGCAGCACTACAAACACATTTCTTTGTACTTGGTAAGGAATTCTTTGCAAACAAGTTGCCAAATATATTTTTGTAACACTACAGACAAATTTAGAGTTAATTCCAAAAAACCTTCTTGTGGAATGTGTATAAGTAATGTTCGATTCTAACAAATACGTGCTGTAGACTTCATTTATGTTATTCCAAATATTTATTAGTAACAAGTACAGAAATGTTTTACTGGTTGGTGTGGTTAAGTATATTATACTAATATTCTTGTGTGGTTTGTCTTACAAATACAACACGGCCGTGCTATTTTTAAATCTGCACAACTTGGCCTGAAAAACCACAAAAATATCATCTGAATTAGAAAACTCTTAAGGACACGTCACAGATCACAAGCAACCTTTCGGATACATATAATTTTCACTAGGAGTGAAACATTTAACATCCAACATTTATATCGCCTAGAATTCTCATATTTAACAGCAGTTAACTGAATTTCAGTGCAAATGCAAGCAATATCCTGTTACGATACAACCGTCGTTTTGCAAAACCCCTGGCATAATCATGATATTCATTTTTAAAACTCACATGTTTGTAAATTCATTTTTAAAGCACATGTAACACAAATTATTACGTTAAGGTTTTCAGCCAGTAAGAGTTCTTTTACTAACCAATATAAAACGGAAAAAAACTTGAGCCAGACACAGACGAGGCTATTCGAGAAAATTAACAAACTCAAGAGACCCACGAAGTTACATTACACATAACTTGTTTACGTGTTTACTTTAATGGAAAGAGTTCTCACAAAATAATATGTATTTTTTAAGTACGTAAAATATTCAATGTTTATATTGGCAGAAAGAGTTCTTACAATAATTCATTAGTACACACAGCTGATTAACTGCACACATTCCGAGGGTAGCTGAAGAGTTAAAAATGGTAAGTCTTAGAAGAACGCCAGCAAGTCTCGCCGACATAATATTAATGCGCCGAAATAACATGCTAGTTAATGGGATTTAATTTTACTGGTTTACTATCATAGTTTCCGAGCGTTTCAGTACCGCGAGGCAGTTAGCACCGGGCTACCCATAGACACACTTTCTCCCGTGTGGCTTGCATGTCACCCCAAGAACGAAATAAATATTATAAGAACTCAGGGTACATAGTTTTGTTTTATTTGTTGTTTATATTGTAGGTACTAGAGTAAGATAGGCTCTAACGGCCCTGAAAAAAACACAGCAAGGTATATAGGGCCTACATCTATGCTGGACTTGGTCACACTGCATAATTAATTACGGTGACCGCCTCACTAGGCCTTCGAACGGTGTACAGAACTCCAGCAGAAAACGTTTTATTAAAAAACTGCCCAACTTGTCTGAGTGAGGTCTGCTTACGAATGTTATTTAAAAAAAACGCTTCACGTCTGTATACTTTTACAGTTCCACCATTTCCCTCTAAATCAAGTTTTTGTGATACAGTAAATGGCTCAAACAGGTCGTTTACACGGTCAGTTTTAGATATGAACGTTCCGGTACCAAACATTAAAAAAGGAATAGGGACGTGCATCAAAACTTTATTTTTATTATCGCTCTATAAAATGGTAGTGTCTGCGCTGAAAATCTGACAGAGGCGCGTTATCGACGGCAAGACTGCACGTCAGTTTAGTGCTTTGAGCGTAGAGGCGACGAGAGAGTTGATGCTCGTGTCTCGGCCACCCCTAGCACTCCCACGCTTTCAGGCCTCAAACGTGCAAAATTCCTTCAACCAGGCGGCCGGGCACCTTAAGGTGCTGGCTACCGTGTCCTTGCAATAGGAGTGGCGACGCCTGGGCCAGCTAGTGAAGAAGTATAACTCACCCGTCCTTCTGCTCGGCGGCGCGGTCTCGCTGCCTCCGGTTCTTGAACCAGTTGGAGACCTGCGTGGTGGTGAGCCCCGTCGCCTCGGCGAGCTCGCGCTTCTCCCGCGGGCTGGGGTAGGGGTTGTGCGCGTACCAGTCGCGCAGCACCGACCTCGACTTCTCCTTGAAGCAGTAGCTCGTCTCCTCGCCGTCCCAGATGGTGCGCGGCAGCGGGAACTTACGTCGCACGCGGTACTTGCCCACCGCGCCCAGAGGCCGCCCGCGCAGCTTCTCCGCCTCCACGTAGTGCGCCTTCAGCCACAACGCCTGCAGCTTGGGGTGGTTGTGCGCCGAGAACTGGTGCGACTCGAGCAGCCGATACAGCTCCTTAAAGTTGCCGCGGTGGAAGGCGACGATCGCCTTCGCCTTGAGCACGCTCTCGTTCTTGTGCAGCTTGTCGCAGGCGGGGAGCGACCACAGGAACCTCCCCAGCCGCTCGATGTTCCCCGACTGCTGCAGCA
>NQII01002682.1:173516-285102 GCA_002778355.1 Clitarchus hookeri
GCTGTGATTGGCCTGCGCCGCCGCCATGCCGAGCCGGGCACCGCCCCCAAGGGGCGGGCTCGCGGGCGGGGCCTCGGCGACCCAACACGTGGCACTGGCCGCGCGCGCGTCCTCGCAAGTACACTTGTCGCGCCGCCGTGAATTACATCTCGCGCGCCGCTCTTACCCGCCTGTCCCACGAGGTGTCGCCAACTATTGAAAAGCAATGTCGATAGAGGCTCTTCATGCTAGTCCTTTCATGGTTACTTCCAACTTTTCTGAAGCCCTGCTAAAGTTCTACTCTCAGGATATTCCATCACCTCGCGCAAACTAAGCTTAACTAAGTCTAGAAAATTACTCCAGAGGGAAAACGCACCCCGTTAGTGCGTACTCAGTGTAATCATATTTTGCATAAGAACTATTTCTTAGCAGACATTACCAACACACGTATTTTTTCTCTATTTTCATCCATATTTATTATACATGAAATATAATTTATAGATAAAATATAAATAAAAGTTCAATTAACGGAAGTATAAAACATTTGTGATACATAGCATATTAGGAAACCACCAAACACGTTATGCACGGGGCTTTTTCAAAGGCAAGGTGCAAAATGTTTGAAAAAACTGCGAATAGACTATATGCTATACTAAAAACTGGTGTGCAGGCTCCCAATTAAGTTAACAAAGTGTCAATAAAAATAGTTCTTAAGACTTGACGTATAGTGAGTGTAATTTATAAATTTATGGCTACTGAAGTTGGCGTGTGTTGTTTTAACACATTAGATCCTGAATATACATATCGGTAATACATTTTCATTCCTGGCAATTCCACGGTTTGACGTGGATGGCGCAAAGATAGCCCGACAAAGACCAGACTCATTGCAATGTTAATTTTACATATCATAAGACACAAAATGAGAAGAAAATTAGATCGTAAGCAGGGCTCGATTTACCGCGAACGGCCTACATAAACCAGATATTATTTCCATACAATGTCTAAATACATCACATATCACAGGCGTTTTATACTTCTCTTAACATAAAAATACCTTATTTTTGCTTACATTAAACTTTAACATACATTTTATCTATAAAATATGTTATTTAGTTTATTATTAATACGAACAAAAATAGGGATAAAACAGGTATTTTGGTAATGCCTAGAAAGAAATAGTTCTTATGCAAACTTTTATTACACTGAGTGCGCACGAATGCTGTGCGCAGTCCCTTTGGTGTGATTTTCTAGACCTGGTTGAGCTTTGTTTGCGTGAGGCGGAGGAATATCCTGGAAGTATAACTTGAGCAGGGCTTCAGAAAAGTTGAAAGTAACCGCGAATGGACTATAAAAAGTGTACCAAGAAGAAATTACAGTAAAATTTGGCCTTCAACATTTCATATATTTTTATAATGGACGTCTCATCTACAAGGTTAATAGAAGCAGAATCAGTAGCACAGAAGTGTGTATGGAATATGGCATTGTGATCTGTGCAGGCCCATGGCAAGAAACCAACCCCGACCTAAATGAGAATAGCTGAACGAGTAATGAAACCCGGACGCTCTCGAATGTGAGTCCGGCGTGTTACTGGTACTTCATTCACCTCACGCCGCAAAATACAGAAACAGATAAGTTAGGTGTGCAGTAAACATGATATTCACAACGCATTGCAGATGTTGCTACATTGCAGGCCAGTTATTTCCCTGCCAGGAAAAGTAATTTTCCTGCCTGAAGAGTAATAATGCACGATGAATGATGAGACTAACCGTTCCCACGCACATAGCATAACAATGAAGCTCGACGTTTACTTCAGATGGAAAGTACTGGCTGTAAAGCACACGAGGCCACAGACTACTAAGATCTATTTGACTGTCAAAATCCTGGTTCTCGGTATAGCACAACATTTTGTGTCAGCCTTGGTGTACTTAATTTCGCACCAGGCACATACTAGAGATATACAACACTGCAGTTTGTTTATAACTCATGAGATAGTATACTTATTTCCGCTGGAAAACGCGGATCTCCAGAATTCTCGAGTTCAATAAAAATAAAAAATTCCCCATCATCCCTTCAGCTAAATGTTTAATTCGCACCCTGCGCTTACCAGATGTTCCGGAATAATAATGTAAATTACGAAACTCAGTGTATTTCACACTTCAGTGCGCTGTTGCTGCAGAACTGTACAATATAAAAATTGCAGAAAACATTTCTTTGGAGGTAATTTCTTACAAATACCGGAATAAAATAAAGCCAAATGTATATTTATTTGACTTGATCACTGCAATTACCAGTAGCGTAACAACGGGTCAGAGGTATGAACAGATATACATTCCCCCTCCCTAAATTTAGTAAAGGGCCCCAGAACAAGAGTAAACGAGCATCCAAACTGTTTTGTTAACCGAGAAGTGTTGATATATTTTAAACAGTCTCTAATGTATTGTTGTAATGTATTTCTGATAATACTTACATCTTTGCTTTCGGACTATACATTATTTTCTGAGCAACATGTAATTTAAGGTTTTGATCGCACCAAAATTAAATTTATAAGATAAGAATACATATATTAAGAGGGGGCTTAAAGGTCTGCCCCCTCCTATATTGGACACGTCGTATCGCTACTAGCAACACCGTATCTCTTGGTGCCAGCTCTTTAACAATTGTTACGTTTGGTTTTCTGTTAGTTGAACATGTCTGAAAGTACAACTTAGTCTCGTCTTTAATTCTCCTACGCGTCCTCCCCCCACTGGCCTGCGCCGAACAAGTGACTGCGAAACTTACAGAAACATTCTGACGAGTAAACTGAACTCATTCGATTTTTATAACGTACACACATTAATTTAAACGTCATAGGCCTACAAGTTATTTTTTTCTTATTTCACACTAGTGTGTGTTGCAACTGTTAGTGGCTTTCTATTACGTAATTGGTGCGCTAATTTTTAGTAAAATTTAAGTTAATTTAGAAACTTGGCAATAAAACGACTGTTAAAAAATTAGGGGGCCACACGAAGCTGAATAAGATTTTAAGGTTGCCATGACAACAATTTTAAGGGGCGGAAAATGTACTCTACTTTTTTGTTTATCCAATCCGCGCAGGCAACGCTATAGCAACATGTCAACAATATACAATTTGTTTTATTAAAACTTCAGTTTAAGTGATTCGAAGTAATATTACAATTCCCCGTCTTGATTTACAGGAAGGACCCCTATTAGGCAACATATTCAAGTGATATTCAAGTGGTTCGTCATTAGCTATAGAAATTCAAATCTAATAATAATACCAAGTTGTTTTAATCGAAACGGGTTACACAAATCAATAAATGAGAGGGCTTAAGTTAACGTGTTTCTTCTCCTTTGATTATTATTAAATATGAGTCCACATAATGAAACGAGAATAAATTTCCAATTATTATGACTGCAGTAAGAAATAGTGAAGAAAAATTGACTTTCACAAACCATTTTGACCATCTGAAATAGAAAAATTTGTGATTTTAACAGATTTTGAATAATTTTGTTTCCTTAGGATTATTTTTCGCTAACTATGCCAAGGCTACCTGCCATTTAACAGTACGTTAATTAATAAATTAGCTGGCCATTTTGATGAAACACAGGGAGAATCTATTAGTGCCTATTTTTGAAAACTCAGGGAGAAAATTAAAGATTTCGGTCTTAATGCGTGAACGGTATTTCTTTGCTAATACAGTATTAAAAACCCTTCGTGAATGCATTAAGTCCTTTTTGGCATAATTTGCAGTTTCTTCAACTCTATCTTGTGATACTGTATGTTGCAGTATTATTTTAAGATTTCTTTCTTATATGTTGTAAACTGGTCGTCAGTAATTTATGTAGTAGGTCTATGTGATCTGGAGTCAAATAAAATTTAGCACTTGGTGTTTGCTATTCTGCTTATGTCGCCCAGTCAAATCTTTAACTCAAAAATTGGTATTAATTTCAAGGAATTTCTTATAGCATTCAACACTTTACCAATGAAATAGTCGGACCACAGAGTGGCCTCTCTCCATCGAAAGTATCTTAACTGCAGGAATATTTTTGCTGGTGTTAAAAATGTCAACATGTACTATAATGGTACAGAAAAAAAACTTATTTCGAAGCCCATGAATATAAAAATTTGTACAATCAATACGGCGTTAAACCGAATGCATGTATTATATACAGTTTCAGACCAAATGGTACAGAGGCTGTGAGGTTATTATTTATGCAAAATGGGACGAAAACCCAAATTCAACATATAGCCTAAAGTGATTATAGAAGGAGGTACGCACCCTTAATGCAAGAGGTTTGGGGCTGCTTTTATGAGCATAAATATAAGAAAATATGTGATATTAAACAACGAAGTTTGTAAAAGCCTCGATGTGAAGGAAGGTGTTAAATGTGTGCAATTTGTTTTTGTAATTTCGTCCCTCGAACATTAGCAAAATTGGGCGTGACGACTTTGCAATGTTCAACAATTAGTAGCCATGCGTGGTAATCGATATTTTTCGATAAATTAATAACTACGATGTTCAGATTAACAAAATAGGCTGCGTTGTTGTAACGCCCTCAGGCCATAGGTTCTTCTTGAAGGTCCCTTTTTTCTGTAAAATATTGAGTGATAAAGTTTTGCAGCTATGCAACCTGTGTTGCTTAAGCTAAGCGGTTTGTCTAATACTCGGGCGCAGTACAAAATTAACTAATCCAGTGCACCGTTGTTAAGTCGGCATTTAGGCTCGGTGTGCAATATCAATCACACATGTGTCGAGTGACAATTGCAAAAGGACAGCATTATAATTAGTTGGAATATATATTTATGGATAAAAATATAAATGTACATATTGATTAATTAACAATTTTGCTGTCAACACGACTGCAGTCAAGTCAGTCAGTGTTAAGAGTCAAAAAATGTATGCTCATAGTGTTACTGGTAGATTTCTTGCTTTCTCTTATTATAACTTAAATTATAATTTTATAATGTTTTCAATTTACCTCGGAACAGTTATGGCACTTGAAAGTTTTGTTTAGCTACAGGACTTTTCATGAGATTCGTAAAATGTTTCCAAAGTGCGAAATTTCCTCAGCCGTTATAGAAATGGTTACTGAATGTGAGGATTAGTGGAAGTAAACAGGAACTCTTCCAGGTTAAAAAATACTTAGGAAACTTGGGGTTTCGGATGGACCTTCTTCCCCCCTTCCCTTTCCTAACACAATCACCCACCCAACCACGGAAAATCAGGTAGGGGTATGGGCTGTCCATGGTAAAGTACCAATTTTTAAAAACAAACCTTACTTAAAGAAAAACACTGCCAATAACTACATTATATGGTTCAGTAAACACTGGCATGCAGACTCCCAGTTAAGTTGGCAACGTATTAATAGACATTGTTCTATGATTTAAAGTTGTATTGCAAGTGCAATTTTCACATTTATTGCCACCGAAGTTAATTTTTAAATTTTTTACACAGCAGAACATTAATCTACATGCCAGTAAGACATTTTCTACATTGCTAATAATGCCACATTTTCACTTGCGTGGCGCGCCAACAAAGTGATGAGGCCCATGGCAATGTTAACTTGACATGTAGCAGAAGGAAGTAACACGAGAAGAATAGCACATCCTCAGCAGTGCTTACAAAAGTGACCGACCAGCCGCGTGAACACCCTGCAAGGTCCTTCACGGATGTCGCTGATAACCACTTAGCTTCTTTCTCAGGTTGCAAATAACCATACCAAGAACAGTAAAAAATTCACTAACACATCATATATGTTGCTTATTACAATCGCACATCGCAATAGCCATAAACACTGCCACTGCATAGTCGCATAGTAAGTTGGCGAAATGTTCATTTAATTACCCTAGAACCTATGCGTAGCTAATTATAATACACTTCTTATACTGTTCAAGTCAAATGAACTATTGTAAACCTACATTTTTGATCACGAAAGTGCACATACATTCAACTCGTTGAATTTTTTTTTCTTCCCCGTATTGTATTTACTGTACTTTTCTGTGTAAACTAAACAATTCAAATAATGTAGAAAATAAGCGAAAATAATGGAATATTAACAGTCATCGTGTGACTGGTTAGCCAAATAAAAAATTCTCTCTCTCTCTCTCTCTCTCTCAAAAATTCTCGTTTGGAAGTGAAATCTGACAAAGAAATGTCAACATCGGGTCATTTTTGTCAGTAGTGGCAAGGAGTTTTCATTGCAGCTGTGACAATGGTCGTGGGTATACTTGTGGTTATGTTATTTCAAATGAAGCACAACAATTTAATCTCACTTTGCTCGTGTCATTACAACATTGTGTCCCAAACTGCCCTACTCAAGTGAATGTTATTCCTGAGCTCTCTGCGTATGATGCTTCCTAATTTCCTCCTTTTAAAATACAATACAAATAAGGCTCCTAAATTTTGTTCTATGTAGCATACCCGTTCTTTTTAATTGGAAAAAAATCTTATTGGAATTTTTACGAAAATTTGATTTTGTTTGCTTTGTGCTGCTAGAAAGTGGACGTCCCGAAGAGACACTTTTAAAATATTCTGCTGCAGGCTTACTTTACATATTCTAACTTTATTATGACTTACGGTGCTCCTTTTGGGGGGGAGTATTAAAGTTATCCTCGTTCGAAAATAAACATTTTTCCGAATAATTGTAGATCTTTTCTAGTAATTAATGGTTTTCCATATGTGTGATTCTGTTTAGAAGAATAACACTCACACTCTAGACTCGAATCAGTTGAAAAATCACCGATTCGCAGTGCAATGCAGCTACTCGAATCAGTGGGAATGGCTCCACTTATAATCGGCGGAAAACCAGTGGTTGTTGCACTGAAACCAATTCGCTGATTAAGTAAGTACAGCCAACTGCATGCGGCGAATAAAACACTGATTTTATTGAATTTAGCAAAAATCATTACGAGAAAGGAACACATTTCCGACAATCAGTGCTCATGTTGTGCAATTTAACGTAATCTAAAAAGCAAGGAAAAAAAAATACCGCCTTGCCCAGGATTTGAACCGACATTATTCTGTTTCCAATATACGCCTTACAAATTGAACTACAAGCTGATGCCCACTATAATGGGGAAAATATATGTGTTCAATTATTGTATCGAAAATATATAATTTAATTTTATAAAATTTCTTTTCGTTTTTAGTTTAATTGAAGACATTAAGATTTTTAATACAAATATTTCGTATGAATACACTTACTTTTCTTACACATTTCTTGCAGTTTAAACCTCCGAACCGAGCGCTATGATTATTAGGTGAAAACGAAATGAAAGAACTGAATGTTGATGTTGCCTCGTAAAATGGTATTACTAAAGACGAAACCCTTATTTTTACCACTTGACGTACAGATTACATTTTCATTTCAGGCTTTGAAAAAGAGGAAATCTATGGTGTGAAAAGTAGTTACGAATTTCTTATAATGATTGAAAATTAGGAAGCTATGGAAAGGGTTCCAGTAAATCCGTGTTACGGGAGGCAACCAATTATCAAACAGTTGGCGTTTCAGCAGTAACCAATAGCGTTGCACGGAGGAATTGCGCTGTCTGTATTGGCGCTAGCTTCTGAACTCGCACAGCCGCAGCCATAATGTCACATATTCTGCAAGATGCCAGACGTGTACGAGCATACTCGGAATTATACATTAAGGGGTTAAGGGCTCTGCATACAAAGCCTGCCGACTCAGATTTTAAATGGAGAATATATTTTTAAGAAATTCCTTGTCAATGCATTAATTATAAACATAACACTTTAAAAAAAAGTATCCAAGGTGACATTTACAAAGGAATGCTTACTGAGTGAGTGAAGAGATTTAGGCGGCTCTTAACAGCGAGGTCCTGAGAGCCGATGAGGGTGATTGCAGTGAGTATGGAGCAGCGCTGGAATGAAAACCCGCCGACCAGCGGCATCGTCCGGCACGATTCCCACATGCGAAAATCAGGGAGTGACTCAGCCGGGGATTGAGCCCGGTTCGCCTTGGTGGGAGGCGAGTAGTCTAACCGCTCAGCCACTGCGGCCCCTGCTCATTGAGGAAGAGGTTTTGCTGAAACAAAAGTTTGTTTGGCTCAAGCATGTTAGTTGTTTGTGTAGGGGTAATGAAATATTTTGTTGTTGAAACCAAATTACTTTGCTGTTATTGTTTCGCTGCCCCAAACTATAAGATTCTTGTTTGGTGCAACTAAAGATTTGTTTGGTTCTGCGTACATCCCGTTCGCTCACGCATTAGTTTGCATGCCGAAGTGTTGCAATCGTGTAATATTTTGATATGTTGTGTACTAGTGCATAGGGTACGTTTCGCGAACAGTGAACAACGTGCTGCGTGCTCAACGAAGTTGCCATCAGCCATTCACAAAGAGAGGCGTGGTATCGTTCACCAATGCGATTACACGTCGAGAAGACTATCAAGTCATTGGTTACTGATTCCTCGCCGTGTACAGTTCGCCATAAGTATCCATCATGTGCAACATCTCCACGACAGTGGGCACGGTCATTGAACGGATTGAATTTGAATTTGAAATATTGTCCGCGGTTAGAACCTATTGTTTGCCCCCAAGCGCTACGTTTTAGCAACCTCAGCTAAACTAACTAATGAAATGGGAACGTTAAAAAAATATATAGAATTGAAATAATTGACACCGTGCGTACATAACAATTTCATATGTTACAGCTTTACTTTCTAGTTTCCTGAAAAACTGGTTTTAGTTGGATTTTTTTGCCATTATTAAGCATAAATAAAGTCAATAACAAACACTTTTACTATCCTAGTTGTCATAAATATTATAAACAAACTCTGGAGCTGTAACAAAAGCAAGAACATGAATAACCAACCAAACTTGTATAGTTGATTCGACTAAATATTTTGTTGACAGGCAAATGTTTTTTGGCCCAACGCAGAGGTTTTGTTTATTCAAGCGTGTATTTTGTTATAATAACAAGATTAATTTTGTTGCTTTCCAAGTTTTACTTATTCAAAAAAACATTTTTTTGTTATTATGTTGGTATGATTGGACTGTGTCCATGAGACTAAATAAAAATCACACACAGAACTCAGCAAAACAAAAAGACGAAAAAACGTTTCACAACACCACATACTGATAATTAGGAAAAGCCGTTTTCTTGTCAGTGAAAAATAAATACTNTATTCAAGCGTGTATTTTGTTAGAAGAACAAGATTAATTTTGTTGCTTTCCAAGTTTTACTTATTCAAAAAAACATTTTTTTGTTATTATGTTGGTATGATTGGACTGTGTCCATGAGACTAAATAAAAATCACACACAGAACTCAGCAAAACAAACAGACGAAAAAACGTTTCACAACACCACATACTGATAATTAGGAAAAGCCGTTTTCTTGTCAGTGAAAAATAAATACNAGACGAAAAAACGTTTCACAACACCACATACTGATAATTAGGAAAAGCCGTTTTCTTGTCAGTGAAAAATAAATACTTATATCATTAAAACGACAAAAAGACGGAAAACAACTTATTGTTACAAAACAGGACAGCCAACCAAGCAAACCAAAAGAAAAGACAACACGATGACAAAAATGAGAACACCACACGCGTGAACAAAGCCGCCAGTAAACAATATCTGTGGGCACAACTGAACAATAAAAAGTTTTATTTATTCTCATGGTCGGCAATGGACACAGTAAAAGCATACTAACATAATAACATGAAATCACCATTGCCATTAAACTTCAAAGATAAAATATTTTTTGGGCAACCAAATAAATGTTTAGCCATATACAAACAAGTAGGGTGTATTTTATTGGCTGGAACAAACCTTTCTTTGAGTGCATGGCACGTTAAGACATATTGCCAGTTTTGGGTTTACTTTTTTTAATTTTGGATTAAAATTTACATTTTACAAAAATAAAAGATGAAAAATTAAATTTTTTTGAAAATTTCTTAACGCTGCAGTATTTTCTATTTCATTTTTTTGTTTGAAACAGTTGTCTATAAAACCGATGCACTGTGATGCAATTTCTTTAAAATTCATTCCCCATTCAAACGCCATGGCTCCAGTCTTCATATTTAACGCTCTTAAAAAATATACTTTATGGGTTTTATTAGTTCATGTGTTGTTTAAGTTTTAAATGTTTATGAAAATGTTCTCATTTAAGATGTTAATTATTTCATTTGATACACCTGGTTTAACTGATCCATTACTCAAAAAGCGAAATAACTGAAAAACAGCAAACGAAATGGCTGATGAACCAGTGGAAATTGTCACTGAATTAATAAGTGAAGGAAAACAGGCCATTTTTCACTAATTCGTCAGTTAAATAATTGACTGAAGTGGCTTTTGAATTGGCTTGGTGCTGTTAACTGATCTAAACAGTGGAATTCTCACTGATTGAGATTTAGTGTGTTCATAATACTTACAAAATGATAAATAAAATCTTCTTGCACAACCTTCAGGAAAATTTTTAAACCTGACTCAAAAGAGTTTGCGTATCTACCCCTAAAGTGAAACTGAAGTTTTTGAAAGAGATTCAAATGTTCCCTTCTAAAAAATGGTGCTTGCCAAATAATTTTTTTTTTTATTTCAGGGTTTAAATGTCTGCCGTTACTCAAAAATGATTGTTCAATAATTAGCTTTAGTACGCGTAAAGTCAGTAGAGGGAACATGGGACAGAGAACACGCACCAGCTGAAATGTCTAAAATATTTTCCGTTTTTACGGAAAAGTGCTGGTAAAATTTTTTCCACGACTCTTAGTAAAATTACGGACGCAATATTTTTTCAATTACTGACTCTACGCAAATGTCACAGAACTTGCCACTAAATCACGAAACCTCTTCTAAATTTGCTAGTTAGTTTTTCTCTACTTCCAATAAAATATTACGAAAATAATTTTCCAATTTCGTTATGTGCGTGTTTTACTGTGTACACAAAGAAAAAAATATGTATTTATTATTCTGGAGCTATGTTGGAAGACGAGTCACGAACTTTGAAGTCCATAATTCGAACAACTCACCTACGACCATCTCTTGGCAATTTAAGGTATAGCCTAAATATCTATAGGCTGTTTACGGTAAAGTTAGCACTTTTGAGGCCCGAGTTACTTTTTCCCTTCAGCCATTTTTTATAGTTACAAAACCTTTTTAAATAAATTTTGCCATGGAAGTAATAAACACAGCGTAAATATTTCACCGCACTTGGAAGTTAACGTCTTAATGCTAAAATTAAATTTATTGACTATTGTTCGAAACGAGAGGGCTTTCAAAAGTGCTCACATTACCGTGAATAGCCTACAGTAATGTGTGATGTATTGCTAAATGTTACAGGTGCTTGATGCTACGTTTTGATATTTGAAGGAACATGCATGGGTGGCGTGGATAACATAACTGACGCGGAAACAATACTTGTTTGGTTACGAGGGTGAAGAAAGCTTCGTGTGGACTCGGCCACAGACTCGGCGTTCTTCGTTCCTGCACCCGAAGCTATAGGAAGCACGAAGACATTGCGTGTTGTGTGATATACGGAGCTCAGCTCCGTTTTTAGTATTTACTTATCGCATTTACGTGCAATAACTGTACATTCACGCGAGAATTCCCACGGATGTTTTCAACACAGTCCTCCAGGTGTATTCTTCTTCATAATACTACAGCAGTTCCCCACACACATTAAAATCGCAAGGTTTTGTAATACAGGGCAGTTGTACTTATTTGAAGATGATGGTTCACCAGTAACCGTCATTTTCTCCCTAAGTTTTATCACTTTGTTGTTTGTTTTCTGTAGCCATTTATCTATCTTTTTTTCTTAAATAGTGCTTTGTATACTGCCCAGTGAACAACGCATGCTAATCGCATGGCCATTTAGTTTTGGGTATTCCACATGTCTGAGAAGGCTGTCTAGAAGGCCAGTTGCCAGCAACTGGAAACTAATAAAGAATATCTATAGTATTTGTTAGTAGCCGCGTATCGAGGACAAGATATTATTACAAACGATAGTTTATCACGGGGAAGATTGACTGTTCGCTGGGATTCAACGTACCGTACACATGTCCGACAGTTTTCTTTCCTTATTGGCCGTAATGCAGGTGTGAAGCTACTATCCCAATTCACTGAACAATGGGGATTCTGATACTCTAAAGCAGAACCTTTGTGATTGATCTATAAAGATTTTAGCCGAGTCAGAACTTTATCACCCAATGATCAATTGAAAAACTAGCTAGAAGTTATGGTAGATATGTTGGCACAAAAATTTTCGCGATTTTCCAGTGTCTCTAGATATTATACAACGAATGAAAAAAAAAACGACTCTAAAGCCTTTTGTACACTATGTTGATATCAATAGCTCAAGCTAAACCACGTTACTTAGTAAATCCAGCCAAATATTGTTTATACTCACTCCTCTAAAAGTAAACAAGAGAGCAGAGAAAACAGACACGGCTCAAAATAGAGTTTTTAGTAAATGAAGAAATCATAACGTATATTTTCCCACTCGGCTCACCTGACAATGTTCACATTCAATATTGCGTTTCAAATCGTTACTCATACATGCATACATTAATCACAGAAGTATAAATTAGTACGGCTAAATATTACTGCAAATAAGATGTCATTCACGTATTAAAGTATACTGTCATATCCGAAATGAGAAACGTTATCATAGTCTTATCCTCTATTTACATTAATTTTAAAGACTGTTTACACGCATCTTTATAGCTAATCTGATGCCAGCATCGATTGCGAATTTGGCTGTACACCGGTCTACAATGCAGTGGACTCTAAGATATATGTACGCGCATTTTAAATTTTACATTAACACATTCCGAAATATTAATGTAAGGTGGATTACATTTACATTCGCCTGAAAAAACAATACAAAAACAAATATAATCGCAGATGAGGTGCAACTAGTCTTTATTTACAGAAATTATCAATAAATATCGTAAATGTTAAGTTACAGAGGGGTCTCGTACTTCTTAATAATATGGAGTGATTTGTGGGTTCCTTGTTGCATGATAAACGAGGATATTCAATGTGGCATAACATTTTTCAGGCAATCAGGCATCACAGAATAACGTTTCCGTAGCTTTGGATGACATTTGTTAAATGCGCGTTAGATAACTAGAAGTGTCATGGATAATAAATTATAACATATCAATAAGTTACTGATAACTAATGAGCCTACTTTCCTGTACTTGTGTGCAAATAAATTTTGGTGAAATTCTTAAAAGTTTAGATGTTAGGTAGGCGTTGGCGTCTCATTAACAGTAATATCATTAGAGAGGAAACCATAAACATGTGAAGCACTACCAAGACAATCAAAATATTCGAGTGACTTACCCAGGATTCGAATTCAGAAAAAGTCGTTAAAATTAAGATAGCGTGCAATCAACTGCATTACGGAGGTAGGGTTCGAAGCATCAACTAAGGATGTAATCAGTCTTCATATTTGGAATTATAGCGTTCACTGACGTAAAATATTTACACGGCCAAAATTTTTAAAATAAGTGTCTGAACCACTAAAAACACAATTTACGTGGCCTACCATAACGCCATGTGTGAGAAAAATTTAGTGGAAACCAGTTGACTGGTCTCTAAAATATGGCATAAAGTTTTTATTTTTTAAAAGAGGGATAGCCTATCTTATATAATCTCTCTAAAAAGAGTTTCTGTATAGGATGTTTCTAATAACTTTCAAACTTAAAATGTTTGATTGAATTTGGTTACATTGTTAAATAGATATGCCAAACACATCTAAATGTTTGCATGGCCACTATTTCGAAAATCAATGTCTGGTCATATTTAAATCATGTAACTTTACATAGCCTTCTGTAGTTGTGCGAAATTTGGTGGGAATTAGTTGAATTGTCCTGTAAATATGGAAAAATGTTCCCCTGACATTATATTGCAAAAAAAAAAAAAAAAAAGCAGAAGAGGATCTCTGTATGTATAAATGATGCTTCTAATTAATACTCTTTGCGTACAAAATTGGGTTGATTTTTTTTGAAACATTTTATAGATATAACAAATTAATCTTAATTATTTATATAAACCACATTTAAACATACTTGCAGCACAGAACACATGTTAATTTACAAACCCTACTATAGCAATGCTCGTGAAATTTTTTTATGAATCGATTGATTGGTCTTCGAGATATGGCATAAAAACTCCATTGTTCATGTGGTGATCTTCATAAATGGAGTACAAAATGGTTACGTACTATCACATTCGATTATTTTCATAGAAACAATATACAAAGTTAAATGTAAGTATGTTATATGGTTTCGTAGACATAGCAAAAGCTAAAATGTCTGTATAAGCGCCATTTGTAAAATAAGAGTCTTATACACTTAAATCACATAAACTAATATGGTCTACCACAGTGCAACTTCTTCGCCAAATTCGAAAGAAATCGGTTCATTATGTCCTGAGATACTACATAAAAATGGTATTATTTAATGTGAGGATATATTACAAAATGGCGGATAAATGAGGCTTTGCATAGACATTTTGACGGCTATAATTGATAATGTCGGCATACAAAATTAAGTTGAAATTTGTTTTGTAATTTTGTTGATAAAAAAATTCTTTGTTAAATTTTTATATGGCCGCCATTAAAAAAACATATGTTTACGATCATCTCAAAATTTATTAGTTTACATGGCCTGTCATAGTGCTACTTATTTGCCAAATTTGTTAGACATCGGTGGTTTTTCGGAGATATCGCGTATTTTTAAGGTTCCATGTGATAATATTTTACATAATGGCGGAAAAAAGATACTTTGTGTGTACACATATGATAGTTGTAATATATACAGCCAACATACAAAGTTTCACTGGAATTAATTACATGGTTTCAACGATGTAACATACAAAATTAAAATAACCTTATGATAGCCATTTTGATAAATAAGTTTCTGACATACCTCAAACATATAATTTAACATCACCTAGCGCAGTACTACTTGTTTGCCATATTTAGAAGGAATCGGTCAATTGTTCCTTGCGATATTATATAAATTTTTTATTTATTATTGTGGAACTATCTTACAAAATGGAGGGCAAAAGAGGTTCTGTCTAGACACATTTTATGTTTGTTNAACATCACCTAGCGCAGTACTACTTGTTTGCCATATTTAGAAGGAATCGGTCAATTGTTCCTTGCGATATTATATACATTTTTTATTTATTATTGTGGAACTATCTTACAAAATGGAGGGCAAAAGAGGTTCTGTCTAGACACATTTTATGTTTGTTTGATATACTTCGAACATACAAAGTTAAGTTGGAATTTATTACATGGTTTCGAAGATATGCTAAAATAGCTAGATAGCCGCCATTTTAAAAATAAGTATCCGAAATTCTTGAAACATATTTGTACATATCGACTGCCCCATGACTACTTATTTGCCAAATTTGATAGAAATCTGTCAATTCTTTCCTGAGATAATACACAAAAACTATATTAATTTTTTTAGCGCTTTCTTACAAAATGGCTGGCAAAAGAGGTTGTTTTTTGACTTATGTGATGCTTTTAATAGATACTGTCAGCGTACAAAATTTGGTTGAAATTGGTCAAACAGTATGGTAGTTACACAAAATAAACCGCCATCTTGAAAATCAGTGCCTAGTTAAATTCAATTACTTTTATTTGCCTGGCCTTTTATAGTATTACACACGTGCCAAATTTGGCAGAAATATGCTTAGTAGTTTTTAAGATATAACGTAAAAGATTAATTTTTTAATGTAAAACTATCTTCCAAAATGGCGGATCAAAACAATATTACCCTCTGAATTCAATTCTTACACTTTGCGCTGTCAGCACACCAAATTTGGTTGAAATCGGTTGAATGCTTTTCTAGATATAACATATCACCCTAAATTTTAAAATGGCCATTGTTTTGAAAGTAAGTGCTCAGAATTGTTGAAAACTACAAAAGTCAGGTGTCCGTACATAGTACTATATGTGTACAGAGTTAGGGGATACAAACTCATGCACAGACACAAACACACACATATCCATACACACACAGGCACACAGAGAGGAAAGTGATCTAATAAGCCTTTCTTACCTTCGGAAAGTAGGCTAAAAACGGCGCATCCATGTTTTAGCTGGGATTCGTGCCCACAGACAAGATCTACCACATTTTACTTTTTTGCTTACATATGTTTTATGAGCTGCTAGGTGAGTGATAAATATTATAAATGTAGAAATCAAGAGCCATAAAAAAATGTGACATAAAATTTATAGATTTGGAAACAAAATTATTCTCTGGGAATGCCTCCCATCACCGAGTTAAGAATACCTAAGCCAGGCAAACTACAAAATTAAAATAACTGTTTAACAGCCACAGTTTAAAACATTTTAAACCACGTACAATCTACTGTAATGCTGAGCTTCGTTTCTCAAGTACCGTTATCCGTAAACTCTATATATGGAAGAATGCACTGAAACTTTTTTCCGGTAAGTATTTATTGCCTGGCCAAGAGCTGTCGACAAATCATTATTTGCTGTGAATAATTGGTAGTTATCCGCATTATTAAGCCAAATAGTGTGAGTATTGTCAGTAGCCAAGCTGTGTAAATATCAGGCATAGTACAAAAAAATTCTTGGTCGTTGTTTTTGAAAATTCTCACTGATGCTAGGAACGTGCGATTATTTGGCGGCAGATCAATATTTGTAACACACGCAGTATTTTGATAGAATTATTTATCAAAATATTTTAAAAGAAATTCTTTTTATTACTTCCTGTTTATCTTATGTAAAATATGTAAAAATTAATATGGCCGACAACAGAAAGCCATAGTCCAACATAAAATATATAAGGAAAATCGGTAAAAGTAAAGGATAACTTATACCGCTGCATTTCCCAGAAAGAGCACAGTTGTAGGGGTGGAAAAACACACATGCTTGGTTCAACCTATGGCTGGCCATGTAAAAAAAATTATATATATATATATACATACATTTTTATGGCCCGTTTTAATAGTCGTTACCAGCACTTGAAGCTAGTTTTGAGGACAAATGTTGTTAAATAAACGCATCTCGTGATAAATGTTTTTAACTCCCGTAGATGTAAGTCTCAACTAAGTTTGTTTTCACGACTTCGTTCTTGAGATTACCGTTTATTAATAATAACTAAAACTAGTTTCGTGAGCAACAAAAAATTTCGTTTCACGTAATTATTGTCACAGGCGACCTGAGATTCGAACTTGTGCACTATTTTAGATTATTTTTGACATATATACACTTAAGAGCAAAAAAAACTGGTATAGGCGTGCGTGTGCAAATAACAGAGGTATGGAACCAATCAAAGTAACGCGATGCGGTCGACAGCTAGATCGGTTACTGCTGCTACAATGGCATGTTATCAAGATTTAAGTGAGTTTGAAAGTGGTATTATAGTCGGCGCAAGAGAGATGGGACATAGCATCTCCGAGGTAGCGACAACATATGGACGTTCGCGTACGACCATTTCACGAGTGTACCGTGAATATCGGGAATCCGGTAAAACATCACATCTTCGACATCGCTGCGGCCAGAAAAAGATCGTGAAAGAACGGAACAAACGACGACTGACAAGAATCATCAAACGTGACAGACGTGCAACCCTTTCTCAAATTGGCGCAGATTGGATTTGTGGACTGCCCTGCAGGATTCACGGTGTGAATTGCCTCCTGCGTACCTTCAAGACATTAGTCGAGTCCATGCCACGTCGTCTTGCGGCACTTCTGTGTGCTCGGAGGGCCCTTACACGATATTAGGCATGTGTACCAGTTTTTTTGGTTCTTCAGTGTATTAATAGTTAATAGCAAAATGTATATTTCTTGTATTGTGTGAAAATCGTTTGTTTTTTTACTATCACGGTGATCATAATTATAACATAATGTCTACTTTCCGACTGATACGACAGCACATTTGCGATGCTGCATATCACACATCACTACATATAAAGTAATTTATTGATAAATTCCGTATCTTTTGTTGGAAGCATAGTTAACGACAATGCTGTTTCGAAAATTATTCTTAATTATAGTAATAGGAAGGGGTTTTGGGGAAAAGGGCCGGAGGCTGAAAATCGGAGAATCCACCGCCACCATATTGGATTTCAGCTATTTTGTGATGTTCATGACATATAAGAGCTAAAATACATTTATAAATAAATATGTGGGCAACTCTACTTATAATAAGTCTTCGCATAATGAGACATATACCATTGATCAGAATTAGGAGCAGTACTTGTCCGAATTTGGGGGCTATACATTCAACGCTTTGTAATTGACAACAAACTATGGTTAAAAGAAGGTTTAAAACATAATGAGCCATATCATGATAATCGAAGTCAGAAGCGATACCTATGATATGAATTCTGCAGCTATAACTTCAACAGTTCCAAAATGTTGGTCAACTACGCTTATAAGAAGGCTAAAATCATAATGGACCCTGATAGATTTATCAAAGTCGGGATCGATGCCTTCGGCATGAATTTGATGACTATGGCTTCAGTGGATAGAAAATGGTAGTCAACTACCCCAAAAGATGGGTTAATGTTTAATTGACCGTGTGATCCTTTTCGTTNGGGGGGGGGGGGATGTCTATGATTTGGATTTGATGGCTGTATCCTAAACAAATGGGAAATTACATCAATTTTTGTTTATAAAAGTGCTTAAGGCAAAATTGACCCTACAACCATAATCGACATTGGGGACGATGCATATTACATGAATTTCACGACTGTTGCTTTAGCAGATATGAGATGGCAGACCTCTATGTTTTTGGAAGGCTTATGGCATAATTGACCTTGCTGCACTGTTCGATGTCGGGAGCGATGTCTATGATATGAATTGGTTGATTATGTATTTAATGGATCGTAAATAATTGCTTACTATGCTTAAAAGAGCGTTTAAGGTATAACTGTCCAACCCCCCTGATCGGCATCAGTGGCGATACAAATAATATGAATTTGGTGACTAAAGCTTCAACAGTTCGGAAATTATAGCTTACTATGCTTATAAGATGGGTTACGGCATAATTGACAATCCGGTACTTTTCGTAATTGTGGATAATATCTATGATATGAATTTGGCTGCAGTATATTTAACAGTTGGAAAATGAAAGCCAACTATGCTTATAAGAAGGCTTATAGCATAATGAGCCATATCACATTGATCAGTTCTTGGAGCATTACCTATATAATTATGGGCAATTATGCTTATAAGTTATATTAGTTAATAGGGGTCAGATATAGACGTACTGCACTTAAAACATCTCCTATGGTTAGGCAACCTCTGAATTGNTATATTAGTTAATAGGGGTCAGATATAGACGTACTGCACTTAAAACATCTCCTATGGTTAGGCAACCTCTGAATTAGACCTGAGGCTCAGACTAATAACATAATTAATTCAAAAAATATAAAAAATCGCTCCTATGGCGTCGAAAAAGTGCGAATAATCAAGATTCAAAATGTTACTTTAGCATTCTACTTTAAAACAGAAATCCGAAAATTTACAATACTAGGAATATTTGCTAATATATTTATATGCTTATAAAATCCTATATGGTGCTGGTCATATTCACATAATCATATTTTCTGACGACATATTATTATCTGTTTAAAAATACGAATCTGTAAATATGTCACTCGATACACTTATTTGTAAAAGTTAAATAAAAATATATAAAATGAAATACACAACTTTTATTTTATATAATTATGCTTTACCAAATCGATGGTTGTGACATCATAATCTAATTATCCTTAAAAATACGAGTCAATAGAGACGTCACTTGATACATTTATATATTTACATTGTAGAATTGAAATAAAAATACGATGCNTATATTAGTTAATAGGGGTCAGATATAGACGTACTGCACTTAAAACATCTCCTATGGTTAGGCAACCTCTGAATTGGACCTGAGGCTCAGACTAATAACATAATTAATTCAAAAAATATAAAAAATCGCTCCTATGGCATCGAAAAAGTGCGAATAATCAAGATTCAAAATGTTACTTTAGCATTCTACTTTAAAACACAAATCCGAAAATTTACAATACTAGGAATATTATCTAATATATTTATATGCTTATAAAATCCTATATGGTGCTGGTCATATTCACATAATCATATTTTCTGACGACATATNCTAATATATTTATATGCTTATAAAATCCTATATGGTGCTGGTCATATTCACATAATCATATTTTCTGACGACATATTATTATCTGTTTAAAAATACGAATCTGTAAATATGTCACTCGATACTCTTATTTGTAAAAGTTAAATAAAAATATATAAAATGAAATACACAACTTTTATTTTATATAATTATGCTTTACCAAATCGATGGTTGTGACATCATAATCTAATTATCCTTGNAAATACACAACTTTTATTTTATATAATTATGCTTTACCAAATCGATGGTTGTGACATCATAATCTAATTATCCTTGAAAATACGAGTCAATAGAGACGTCACTTGATACATTTATATATTTACATTGTAGAATTGAAATAAAAATACGATGCNAAAATACGAGTCAATAGAGACGTCACTTGATACATTTATATATTTACATTGTAGAATTGAAATAAAAATACGATGCATAGTTAATTTGATTTAATATTTAAAGTTTTATAGCCCATCGAATTCAAGATAACTCCTGAGTCGAATGCCCAAATTGGTGTCACTGAAGCAAATTGAGGAGTAATATTAATTTTATCTAAATAAGGCTATTAATGTAGGAGCTATGTTTTTTAAGGATCTGTCAATATGAGGCCATGCGACTGTAGTGGTGGGAAAGCGAAAAATTAATTTACGATAAACTTCCACTAATTTAGAGAGTAGATTCTAGATATTTCGAAAGAGAAAATAGAGAATTTTGAAAGAAAAAAAGAAAAACAAGTTAGTGGAAGGAAAAATGGTGGACGAAAATGAGACGGCGATTAAAAATCAGGTGGTAAACAGATGAATGTCCCGACCATCACAAAATAGCATGCATTCAATATGGCGGCGTATCCCTCGATCTTTAGAAAATCATGGTCTTTACATGCCGAATTTTTGGAAAACAAAGCTTCAAATTTTTGCTGAGTTTATTCGACGTGCATGCGAATCACGAATTATTCTCAATTATTTATTTATATTTTACAATTATAATTGAGAATGTGTTTAGCCTGCGTTTCGTAAGAAAGAAAGGTTTGTGAGATCATTTTCCTGTCTGTGTTTGTGTAGTTATGTGTGCATGTGTGCATCTGTGTTTGTTTATTAGTTGTGTGCACCNAAACAAAATTATACCAAAGTTGACTGTTATAGTTTTCAACCATGCGGGGTACTTTCTTTCAAAATTGCAGCCATTTTAAATTTTGTGGTGATTTTATATCTCCGGAACCATTCAACCAATTTTAACCAAATTTTGTATGACGGCAGAGCATTGAGTGAGAATTTAATTTATAAATGGGTGTTTATGTTGGTCCGCCATTTTGTAAGATAGTACTAAATGAAAAAACTAATATACCCTGAAGAGTCAAAAAACTGCTATAGGCGTGCTTATGCAAATAACAGAGGCATGGAACCAATAAGAGTAACGCGATGCAGTCGGCAGCTAGATCGGTTACTGCTTCTACAGTGGAAGGTTATCAGGATTTAAGTGAGTTTGAACGTGGGGTTATAGTCGGCGCACGAGAGATGGGACATAGCATCTCCGAGGTAGCGATAACATTTGGATGTTCGTGTACGACCATTTCACGATTGTACCGTGAATATCGAGAATCCGGTAAAACATCACAACTTCGACTTCGCTGCGGCCAGAAAAAGATCGTGAAAAACGGGACAGACGACGACTGACGAGAATCATTAAACGTGACAGACGTACAATCCTTTCTCAAATTGGCGCAGATTGGATTTGTGGACTGCCCTGTAGGATTCATGGTGTGAATTGCCTCCTGCATACCTTCAAGACATTAGCGAGTCCATGCCAGGTCGTGTTGCGGCACCTCTCCGTGCTGTGGTGAGCCGAGGGTGGGGGGGGGGCGGTGTCCACACGATATTAGGCATGTGTACCAGTTTTTTTGGTTCTTCAGTGTATATTAAACTTTATATCTAAAAAAAAACTATTAATCCAATTCTCTCCCAATTATTGCATATAAGCATATAAGCCAACCAAGTATGCATAAGCGATTAAGCCACATAAGGCACTTATTTTCAAATTGGCGACAATACAAATGTTTTAGGTTTACTTGATATATCTAACATACCATTAAGAATTTTTGACTAAATTTTGTATGCTGAAAGTACCTATCACCAACACCAACATATCAACTTTTGTAGGTCATTTTGTAAGATAGTGCCAAGCGAATAAATAAAGTTTTTGTGTCATACCTCAGTAACCTATTAACCGAGATCTACTAAATTTGGCAAACAAGTAGTACTGACGCAGATGATTTTGCGTGGTATATTTTAAGCACGTAAAACGCTAATTTATTTAGTGGTGGCCATATGTTTTTCAGTTTAGAATGCTATACATCGAAACCATGCAACCCATTAAAACTTAACTTTTTTATACTGGCAGTAGATATTACAACTGTCAAATCTATCTACAGTGAACATATTTTGCCCGCCATTTTGTAAGATAGTGTTATGCTAATATATACAAGTTTTGTCATATTTCGGGAAAGAATTGACCGATTCCTATCAAATATAGTAAACAAGTATTACTGAGGCAGATGATGTTATGTGGAATGTTTTAAGAATGTCAGGCACATATTTTCTAAATGGTGGCTTTATAATTATTTTAGCTCAGTATATTTTACTAACGAAACAAATCCCAACTTAATTTTGTAGGCTGACAGTACCTCTTACATACATCAAATTGATCTATACAGAACTTCATTTCTCTGCCATTTTGTAAGACAGCTCTACCCATAAAAAGTAAAGTTTTTAGAATTAATCCATTCTTAACAAATTTGATGAAAACGTTGTACTGTGGTAGGCTATATTATTATATATATTTTTTTGAGTATTGCACACTTATTTTTTTAATGGTGGTTATAAAATCATTTTAGTATTGTGTTCTAACATTTTGCTATATTTCTGGAACTGTTCACCATATTTTTCATTAATTTGTGCACACCATGAATGCTAGAGAAGGCCATGTAAACTTTCATGATTTAAGTGGGTCAAACTACGATGTTCAAAATGGCGGGTTCTTAAAAATTTAGGTAATTTTGCAGCATAAATGAAATAATCTAACCAAATTCAACCATAATTTGAATGTTGACAGTACACATAAGCTCCGTATACAGAGCTTCTTTTTTGGCAGTTTTGTAAGATAGTGTTAAGATGGAAACAATGTTTTTATGCCATAGTTCAGGGGCAAATCAACTTATTTACACTATATTATTTACACAAGTAGCACTCCAGCAGGCCAAGTAAACTTGCATGTTTTAAGTGGCTCAGTCTCTTGTTTACAAAATGACATTCCTGTAAATATTTTGGGTTAGTAAACCATATCATTCGAAACAAAAGACTGATAAAATCCAAAGTTGATGAATCGAATCCGTCCTCCGTAATGCAGTTGATTGCACACAAGTTTATTTAACGAGGTTTTATGTATTCACCTCCCTTTTAAGGCAAGCGTGTATTTGTAATTGTGCAGGTGCTTCTAAGGGCACAATACGCTGGATGCCCCATACCCCCAGGCCTTCAACACCTTCTGCGCTCCAGGGGGTGAAAGACCGTGGGGCCACAGACACCTCGACCATTATATGCTGCTGGTGTTTCTGGGGGCAGAAGACACATCATGTGTCTCCCAGACCCCATAACCCCAGGCAAGCCTTGAACCACTGCTTGTGCTATTGGTGGCAGAAGACACTGGTGCCCCATACCCTTGGGCCTTCAACCACTGCTGACACTCCTATGGGGCTGAAGAACCGGGAGCCCCAGACACCCAGGCTTTACACCACAGCTGGTGTTTGTGGGGGCAGAAGATGCTTAACCCCCTAGAACCTTGGGCCTTCAAATGCTGTTGGTGCTACCGTGGAAACAGTAACCTGGGGCACCAGACCCTGGGGCACCAGGCCTTCATTTGCTTTTGGTGCTCCTGAGGGCAGAAGACCCTGGTGCCTTAGACCCCCAGGCCATCAACCGATGCTGGTTATCCTTGAGGCAGAAGCACCTGGGGTCCCAGACCCATGGGCCTACAAACTGCTGCTGTTGCTCCTGCTGCTGTTAATCGTGGGGGCAGAAAACCCTATTGTCCCAGACCACCGGGCCTTCAGCTGATGATAGTGCCTGCTTGGCAAAAGATTATAGAGTCCCAAGCTCCCTGGGAATTTAACCAATGCTGATGCTCTTGGAGACAGAATACACTTTGGCATCCGACTGCTTGGCCTTCAACCAATGCTGGTGCTATTTAGGGCAGACTACCCTGGGGCATCAGACCCCTGGGACTTTTAACTGTTGCGGGTGCTTCTGGGGGCAGAAAACTCTGGATGTCTCCCCCCCCCTCAAGCCTTACACTTCTGCTGGTTCTCCTGGATTCAGAGAACCCCAGGCTTTAAACAGCTGTTGGAGCACGTGAAGGTAGAAGACCATGGGGACCCAAACCGCTGGGCCATCAAACACTTCTGGTGCTCCTGGGGGCAGAAGACCATGGGGTTACAGGTCTATTGTGCTTCAGCCGATGCTTGTGCTTCTGGGGGTAGAATACCCCGGGGCTAAAGAACCTTAAGCTTTACACCAATGCTGGTGGTCCTGGTGGGCAAATGATCCTGGGCACGGGATCCAAGGCCTTCAGATGCTACTGATGCTCTCAGGGGGGCACCTGCCCTTCACCTGCTGCTGGTGCTCCTATTAACAGAAGAACCTGAGTCTAAAGATGCCCAGGGCTTCAAAAACTACAGTTCCTCCTGGATGAAGAAAAGCCCAGGCCTTGTACTATGGCTGGTTCTCCTGAGACAGAAGGACCTGGCTCCCCAGACACCCAGGCATTGAACGGTTGTTAATGCTTTTGGGGGCAGAAGACCCTGATGGACTAGAAAACTGGGCATTCAACTGCTGCTAATTCTTCTGGTAGTCAAAAGACCTTGAGCCCCAGCCCCTGGGCCTTCAACCACTGATACTCCTAGTGGCAGAAGACCCAAAGACCCAAACCCCTGGGACTTCAACTGCTGCTGTTCCTCCTGGGAGCAGAAGACCCTTTAACCCCTAACCCCCAAGACTTTTACCGCTGCTGGTAATCGCGTGGGCAGAAGAGGACGGGGCTGAAGACCGGTGGGTCTTCTACTGCTGCTGGTGTTTGAAGGCGAAAAAGACCCTGGATCCCCAACTTCCAGGCCCTCAACCACTGCTGGTTCTCCTGGAATCAGAAAACCTTGAGGCCTCTGGCCCCCTGCATGTTCACCAACTACTGCTGCTTCTTTTGCTCTCAGGTGCAGAATGCATCGATACATTAGCCATTAGGTAAAAGCTACTTCTCAATTTATATGAAGAGTGTCTTCTCTTATACCATGTCTCCCTTTCAATTGTGAGGCTCTTGACTCTGGGTCCCTAGGATCTTATACTCCCAGGAGCACCAGTAGGGCCTAAATTGCCAGAGGGTCCTGGGGCACCAGGGCCTTTGGCCCCTAGGAGTACTAGCATATGTTGAAGAGCCAGGTTTCAGGGGACTCAGGGTTTTCTGCAACCAGGGGCACCAACAGTGATTGAAGGCTCAGGGGTCTGGGGTATCGGGGTGTTCTGCCCCCAGGGGTATTAACAGCAGTTAAATGCCTGCGAATCTGGGGACCATGGAACCCTTGGCCCAGGAGCACAAGCAGCAATATATAGCCAGGGTGTCTGAGGCCCCAAGTTCTTCTGCATCCAGGAGTACCTGAATCCCTGGGTGTCTGGATCCATAGGGTTTTCTGCCTCCTGAGCACCAGTAGTGGTTAAACTAGCAGAGTTCTGGGGCATCAGGGTCTTCTGCCTCCAGGAGCATCAGCAACATTTGAGGGTATGGGGATCTGGAGCCCGAGGGTTTTCTGGCCCTGCGAGAACCAGCAGCGGTAAGAGGCCTGATGATCTGGGACTCCAGTATCTTCCACCCCCACGAGCACCATCTTTGGTATAAGTCCGAGAGATCTGTGGTATCATGGTCTTCTACACCCACTTGCACCAGCAGCTGCTCAAGAGTTGAATGCCAGGAATTCTGGATTCCCAGGATTTTGTGCCTCCAGGAGCATAAGCAGCAGTTGAAGTCCCGAGGTATGGGACGACAGGGTTTATTGCCCCCTGGAGCACCACCAGCAGGGTGGACACCCATAGATCTGGGGGCCCAGGGTCTTCTGCTCCTTGGAACAACAGCAATAGTTGAACATCCGGGGGTCTGTGACCTCAAGCTCGTCTGAACATACCTGCACCAGCAGCAGCTAAAGGCCTGAAGACCAGGGTATGGAGCCCCAGGTTCTTGTGCCTCCGGGAGCACAAGCAGTTGTTGAAGGCTCAGGTGAACGGACCCACAGGGTTTTATGCCCCATGGAGCATTACAAGTGGGTGAATGCCCAAGTTTCTGGGGCCTCAGGGTCTCTAGATTGTTTGAAGGCCTGAGGGTGTGATACCACAGGGTCTTATACCCCAAGAACCACCTGAAGCACTTAAATGCCAGGAGACCTAAGGACTCAGAGTATTCTGTACTCAGGAGCATTAGTATTGGTTAAATGCACAGGGTTCTGGGGCATCGAGGTCTTCTTCTCGCGGGCGCACCAGCAGAAGTAGCACTAAGATTATCTGCTTACAGGAGCAACAGTGCCAGTTGAAAGTCCACATGTCTAGGCAGCTGGGTCTTCTACCCTACGGACATTAGCAGCAGTTTTAGGCCTGGAGGTCTGTGTACCTATGGGTTTTCTCATCCCAGAAATACCAGCAGATGCTAGTGCTCGCGAAAGCAGAAGCCTTTGGGGCACTAGAACTCAGGTCTACAAACAGTGATTGTGCTTCTTGGGGCAGAAGACACTAGAAATCCAAATTCCTGTGTCATCAACTGCTGCTGGTGATTCTGTTGTCAGAAGACCCTTAATGGCAAAACTCCTTAGCTCTAGTCCCCCTCGGAATATAGGCACTATTGGTGCTTCTTGGGGCAGAAGACCCTGAAGTGCCACACATCCCCAGGAATACAACCGATGCTGGTGTCTATGAGGGCAGAAGACTTCGAGTCTCTAGACCCCTAGTCTTCATCTGCTGCTGGTGTTCCTGCAAGCAGAAGACCCTTGTTCTCAGAACCCTGGGCATTCTACTGCTGCTTACTCTCCAGGTGGGAATACATCAGGACCTCAGACTCATGGGCCTTCAACTGCTGTTTGTGCTCCTGAAGGCACAATATGCTGGGGCTCCAAACCCTTGGTCGTTCAACCCTCCAGATGTTGGTGTTCATTGGGGGCAGGGGACAATGGGGCCTCAGGCACTTAGGGGTATAACAATTTCTAGTGCTCCTGGGGGCAGAAGAGAGTCGGGAAGAAGCTTTGGGATCGAGACACTCTGGCCATCAACTGCTGATGGTGCTTCATGGTGCAGATCCTGGAGCTACAGATCCCCTGTCTTTGAACCACTGCCTGTGCACCTGGTGGCATATAACCCTGATGCCCCAGACACCGATGCATTCAACAACTTCTGGTGCTCCAGTGTCTGAAGACCCCGTGCCTACAGACACCTGGGCCATCAACTGGTTATTGTACTTGTGGGTCAAGGTTTCTGGGTTTCCAGACACCCAGTCATTGAACTTCTGTTAATGCTCCTGAGGCAGAAGAATGTGTTGCCCCAGACCCCATAGCCTTTAACATTTGCTTGTGCTCTATGTTGCAGAAAATACTTAGGCTCCAGACACATGACCCTTCAATGACAAGGGTGCTCGCAGGTTCAAAAGTCGTTGCTGCCCTAGACCCCCAGGCCTTCAACCCCTGTTCGTGGTCCTGGAGTCATAATCCTCTAGAGCTCCAGACTCTAGCTAGAATACTGAAGTTTTATCACTGACAATTGGAAAGGATGACATGGCACAAGAGAAGATACAATTCATATAAATTGATAAGTCCCTGTCACATAGTGGCTAACATATCAAGGTATTCTGCACCTGAAACCAGCAGTGGTTAAGGGAACAGGGGTTTGGGGCCCCAGGGTCTTATGCCTCTGCAAACACCAGCAGTGGTAGAAGACCTTGGGGTCTGGAACCCCAGGATATTCTGCCCTCATGAGCACCAGCAGTAGTAGATTGCTCGGGCATCTGGGGCCCAAGGGTAATCTGCCTCCCAGGTTCATTAGCTTAAATTGAAGGCCCAGAGGCATGAGATTTCAGTATTCTGCCACCAGCAGTACAGCATCAGTTGAAGGCCTATGGTTGTGGGGACCCAGGGTCTTCTGTCCCATGCTCTCCAGCAGTGGTTAAAACATTGGGGATTTTGGACGAAAGGTTTTTCCAGACCCTGTGAACACCAGAATACAATAGAAGGCCAATGTGTCTGTGATTCCAGGGTATTCTACCTCTGGGAGCACCAGAAGAAGTTGGAGAGCCCAGGGTCTGAAGCCCCACAGTCGTCTCCTCCCTGGAGCCTGAGCACCATTAGAAGCCCTAGAGGTCTGGGACCCCAGGTTTTTCTATCACAAAGAGTATTTTGAGCAGTTCAATAACTTGGAATGGGTGTCAAGGGCCCCAGGCTCCTATGCACCCACGAGCACCTGCTGTTAGTGAAGCCTTAAGTATCTGAAACCAAAGGTTCTTCAGACACCAGGAGCACCAACACCGATCGAAGGCCAGGGGTTCTGGGGCATCGGGTATTCTCCACCAGGAGAACTAAAAGCAGTTGAAGGCCCAGGTGTCGGGCTAGCCAGGGTCATCTGCACAAAGGAGCAATAGCAGTGGTTGAATGCCTGGGTTTCTGGGGACCCATGTTCGTCTGCCCCAGGGGCACAAGCATCAGTTTATGGCCCTGGTGTCTGGGGTCCTGTGCTCTTCTGCAGCCAGGCACCATTATTTGTTGAAGCACTGTGTGTTAGGGGCCTTAAGGTCTTCTGCCACCAGGAGCAAAAGCAGTGGTTGAAGGCCTGGTGGTCTGGGGCCCCAGTGTCTTCTTCCTCCTGGAGCAAATGCATTGGTTGTTCTACCAATGTTCTAAGGCCCCAGTGTCTCCTGCCGCCAGGAGTACCAGCAGCTTTTGAGGGCCTGGAGATATAAGGCTGCAAAGTATTTTGCCCCAAGGAGCACCAGCACCAAGGGCCTTGAACCCCAGGGTGTCCTGCCCACAGGAACACCAACAGTGGTCTAATGCCCAGGGTTCTTGGGCTCCATGGTATTCTGCTCCTAGGTGCAATAGCAGCAGTTGAAGGTCTGGGCCCCAAAATCTTCTGCACTCATAAGCACTAATTGCGGTAGGAGGTTCGGGGTCTGGGGCTCCAGGGTCTGCTTAACCCCACAATCACCATCAGAATTTTATATAGCCTGAGGTTCTGGTGCCATAGGATCTTCTGTCCTCAGGAAAATTAGCAGTGGTCGAAGGCCCATTGGTCTTAAGCCTTAGGATCTTTTGCCCCCAGAGCTCCAGTAGCATTTGAAGGCCCTGGGGTAAGGAGCTCCATGTTCTTCTGCCCATGCATGCACCAGCAGTGGCTGACGTGTCGAAGGCTGGGGATGTAGTTCCTAGAATCTTGTTCATCAAGGATCACAAGCAGCGGTTTAAGGACCAGTAGTCTATGGTACCAAAATCTTCTCCCCTTGTTAGAACCAACATCGATTGAAAGCCTGCAGTTGTGCAGCCACAAGGTCTTTTGCACCAAGGAGTACCTGAAGCACTTAAATGCCAGAGGGACCTCGGACCCTAGTTAATTTTGACCACAGGAGCACCAGCAGCTGTTGAAGGCACACAANACTTAAATGCCAGAGGGACCTCGGACCCTAGTTAATTTTGACCACAGGAGCACCAGCAGCTGTTGAAGGCACACAGGGTTTTTTTTAGCCTCCTGGAGTATCAAAATTAGGTAAATGCACAGGTTTCTGGGGCATCGGGGTTTTCTAAACCCAGGAGCAGCAGAGATTGCAGACTGGGGGGTTTGGGATTATAAAATATTTTGCCACAGCTGACAATATGATAGGTTGAAGGCCTAGGGGTGTGGAGCCCTAGGTTCTGCTGCTCCAAGAAGCANACTTAAATGCCAGAGGGACCTCGGACCCTAGTTAATTTTGACCACAGGAGCACCAGCAGCTGTTGAAGGCACACAAGGTTTTTTTTAGCCTCCTGGAGTATCAAAATTAGGTAAATGCACAGGTTTCTGGGGCATCGGGGTTTTCTAAACCCAGGAGCAGCAGAGATTGCAGACTGGGGGGTTTGGGATTATAAAATCTTTTGCCACAGCTGACAATATGATAGGTTGAAGGCCTAGGGGTGTGGAGCCCTAGGTTCTGCTGCTCCAAGAAGCAACAGTAATGCTTAAATGCTGGGGAACGTGGGGCCAAAGGGCCATCGGCCGCCAGGAGCACCAGCAGCAATTTAAAGTCCGAGCATCTCAGGAAACAGGGTTGTCTGCCTCCTGGAAAACCATCAGAACATGAAGAATCAGGCGCCGGAGGCCCCAGGGTCTTCTGTCCCTTGGATTATATGCTGGGTTTGTAGGGCCAAGTTGCTAGGGCGAAAGGATCTTCTTCCCCAGGAGCACCTGCAGTGTTTGCAGGCCCAAATGTCTTTGACCCCAGACCTCAATACCTTCAATCGTTGCTGGTTTTTGGCCCCAGACCCATTGGACCATCAACCAGTGCTGGAGATCCAGGGAGCTAAAGGCCCGGGGGTCCCAATATCACTATGGCATTTAAATGCTTCTTGTGCTCCTTGGGGCAGAAAACCCTAGTGCTCAATACCCCCAGGCCTTCAATCGATCCTGGTGTTCTTTGGGGTGATGATTTTTGGCCTCCAGATGCCAGATATTAAACAACAGGTGGTACTCCTCGATGCAGAATATTTTAGGACACCAGGTTCCAGGGCATTCTGCTGGATTCTGATGTTGATTCGTAGTGTTTCACTGCTGCTGGTGTTCCTGGGACAGAAGATACTGGGGTTTCAGACCCCATGTCCTACAACCCTTCTTCTGCTGCACGTTCTGCTAGGTGCAGAAGATCTTAAGGACACAGACTCCCAAACAATCTACTCCTGCCTATGCTTGTGGGGGTAGAAGACCCTAGGGGAACTTACCTCAGGCCTTCAACCTCTGCTGGTGCTCATGTTGGCAGAAAATATGTGGTCACCTGACACCCAGGGCTTCAACAACTGCTTTTGCTCCTTGGTGCAGAAGAGCCTTGTGCACCAGAAATCTGTGTAATCAACTGCTGCTGGTATCCCTGGTTGAGAAGAATCTGGGTCCATATACACCCAGGCATTGAACTGCATCTAACACAACAGAATACCCTGGTGAACTAGGCCGCTGGGCCTTCAACCACTGCTGACTCCCCTGCATGCAGAAATCCTCAGGCTCCAGACACCTAGTACTTCAATCCATTCTATTGCTTATGGGTGGGTAAAGTTATTAGAGCCCCAGACACTCGGTCCTTCAAGTTTTAACACAGGTGATTGGAAGGGACTACATTATATAACAGAAGACAATATTCACAAAATTTGAGAATAATCTGTCATCAAATGGCTGACATACAAGGTATTCTACACCTGAGGGCCCCAGAAGGAGCAGCAGGGGATGAAAATGTTGGGTGCCTGAGACCGCATTGTATTCTGCGGCCAGGAAATCCAGCAGTGGTTGACGGCCCAGGGTTCTGCAAACCCAAGGTCTTCTACCCATTGGAGACCCAGCAGCAGTTTAAGCCATTAAAATTGTGAGACCTTATTGGTTTCTATCCCCAGGTGCACAAGCAGCAGTTGAATTCCCTTTGGTCTTGTTCTACAGGATATACTGACCACTAGATCACCAGCTGTGTTTAAAGGTTCAGGTGTTTGGGGTTCTAGAGTCATCTTCTCCATGAGCACCATTTATGGTAGAATGCCTGTGGGTCTGACGCCCCAGCTTCTTTAACCCCACCACACATCAGGAGCGGAAGAAGGCCCTTGGTTCTGGGTTCCCAGGGTCTCCAGCCTCAGTGAACACTACCAGCAATTTTAGTGTTGAAAGCCAGGGGATCTGGAGCCACACATTATTGTGCATCCAGGAGATCCAGAAACAGTTGAAGTACCAGGTCTGGGTCATAATTGTCTCCTGTCCACTGGAGCACCTGTTTATATTTAAGGTGTTAGACATTAGGCCCCAGTTTCTTCTGCCTCCAGGAGAATCAACAATTTTTAAATGCCTGGGTTTCTTGGACCCAAGCATTTTCTGCCACCATCAGCAGCAGCAAATGAAGACCCAGCAGTGGATTAAGTCCTGGGAAGCTAGGCTCTGTGGTATTCTACGCCCTGGAGCACCATTGGTGGTTGAATGCCTGGAGGTATTTGGACCCACAGTATTCTGTCCAAAAGAGCACCAACAGTGTTTGAAGTCCCGAGGGTTTGATGCCCAAGAGTATTTTCACAAAGAAGTAGCAGCAGAAGTGGAAAAACCAGGATTCTGGGGCCCCAGGATATTATGCACCACGAGCACCAGCGGAGTTGAAACGCTGAGGAACACAGGAACTGTATCCCTAGGGTCTTATGCCCCAGGTGTAACAAGCAGAATTGAAGGGCCAGTTGTCTGTTGCCCAAGAATTTTCTGATGCCGAATTACCAGCAGCAGTTGAAGACTCTGTGTGTGGGGCCCCAAACGTTTTGTTCCCAAGACCACCAGCAGCAGCTATATTCCAGGTACAATACAATAAAATACCTGGGGGTGTTACAATACAATATTTGGTAGTGTTTGGCATCAGGGTTCTCTGCCCACAAGAGCAACATTATCAATTATAGTCTCTGGGTTATAGGACCTCAGAGTATTCACCTCGCATTATAAATAGCAACGGTTAAAGGACCAGGTTTCTGGGGCCCAGGGTCTTCTTCCCTTAGTATTACCAGCTATGGATGCAGAGCCAGAGTTCTGAGTATCCTTGGAATTATGCCCTCTGGAGGACCAGCAGTGGTTGAATGCCTGGGGGTATTGGGACCCAGAGTATTCTGTCCACAAGAGCACCAGCAGTGTTGGAAGGCCCGGTGGTTTTCGTGGCCAAGGGTATTCTGACAAAGCATTACCAGCAGCGGTCGAAGGACCGTGAATCTGGGGAACTGGAGCCATAGTTTTTCTGCATCTGCAAACACCATAATCTGCCAAAGCCACCACATCCTTAAGCCTTCAACCGATGGTGGAGCTAGCCGGGGTAAATGACTTTGGGGCCCCATACCTCCAAACCTTCAATTGTTGCTGGTGTTCCTGGGGGTAGAAAACACTGAGGCATCAGAATCCTGAGAGATAAAATGCTAATAGTGCTCGAAGGTGCTGAAGATCTCGGTAGCTCACGAACTCACCCATTCCTTAACTGCTGTTTGTACTACTGGAGACAAAATACCCTGGAAATTCATACCTCCCATCCATCAACACTTAAGCTGTTGCTGGTGATTGTGCAGGCAGACAATCCTGGGCCCCAGAAACCCAGGCATTCAATCACTATAGGTGCGCTGGGTGCAAAAGACCCCGATGCCACAGATCACAGGACCATCGACCATGGTTGGCATTTCTGGGTGCATAAGTCTCTAGGTGCTCCAGACATTCATCCATCAACTGCTGCTGTTGCTCCTGGAGGTGGAGGACAATGCTACCCCAGACCAATGGCCACACACCTGTTGCTTGTGCTCTTGATGGCAGAAGACCCTGTGACACTAGACCATTGAAACCTCAACCTCAGTTGCTACTTCTGGAGGCAAAAGAGCTCCAAACCCCCAGGCCTTATTCCCTCCAACTGCAGCTGGTGCTCGCAGGTGCAGAAGAACGTGGGCCCCATACCAACAGGCATTTTCCCACTGATGAAGTTCGCGGCAGTAGAAAGCCCTAGGATCCAAACCCTCTGGGCCTTCTACTGCATCATGTGAACAGCGAGATCAGAAAACCCTCTTCTTCAACCCACAGGAGCCACTGAATCATTTGAATGCCTTGTGATCTAGTGCCAAAACATGCAGCAGTAGAAGGCCTTTGAGGTCTGGGACCAAATACCTTTGGAAAATTAACCACTGCTGGTGTTCCTGGGGGCAAACGACCCTGGAGTACCCATACCTATGGGCTTCTACCATAACTTGTGTTCGCAGGGGATGAAGACCCTGGAACCCAGACCTGCTGGTTGCTCCTGTGGGCAGAAGACCCATTGTAACATTACCATATACATTCAACCATTGCTGGTGCTCCTGGGAGTAGAAGACACAAGGGTCCCAGATTCCCCGTCTTTCATCTGCTGCTGATTTTCCTGGTGGCATACAACCCTGCTTTCTCAGACCCCAGTGCTTTCAATTACTAAGTTGCTCCTAAGGGCAGAAGACTCTGGGGCTCCTGATTTCGGTACCTTCAACCACCGCTGGTGCTCCTGGGGGTCAAAGACCCTGGAGCTACATTTCCATGGAAATTCAAATGCTACTGGTTATATTAGGGGCAGAAACCCCTTGGATACAAGATCCTAAGCACCAGACCCCTGGGCCTTCAATTCTGCTGATAGTCCTTGATGGTGCAAAAGTCCCTGGGGCCCTACACACCCAGGCCCAGGTCTTTAACTGATACAGCTACTCGGAGAGGGAGAAGAATTTGAGGCCCCAGACATCTGGGTCTTCAACCGCTTCTACTTCCCTGTTGGCAGAAGACACTATGGTCGCTCCCCCACCTCTCCCTAGACTTCAACTGCTACAGATGCTTGCAAAGGCAGAAGACCCTCAAGTCCAATATGCACAGGCCTTCTAATGCTTCTGGTGCTACTGGTGGCAGAATAGCCAAAGGCCCTAACCTTCCAGGCCTCCATCTTCTGCTAGTGTTCCTAAGAGTAGAAGATCCTGGGATCGCAGCCTCCCGGGACTTCAACTGCTACAGATGCTTGCAAGAGCAGAAGACCCCGGAGCCACACACCCAAGAGCCTTCATGTGCTCCTGGGGACAGAAGGTCCTGAGACCCCACACGCCCATGCCTTCAACCAAAGCTGGTGCCAGCAAGGTCTGAAGACTTTGGGGGTACAGACCCATGGTTATTTAACTCCTGCCTGTACTACTGATAACACAAGAAACTGGGTTTCCATAACTCTGGACCTTCTTCAGCTTCTGGTCCTTTAAGGTTAGAAGACCCTTTGCCCACAGACAACTGGGCCTTCAAATGTGGTTGGTGATCCTGGGGGCAGAAGAACCATAATGGCCAGACAGACCCCTTGGCCTTCAACCACTTCTGGTGCTCCTGGGACTCGAAGGTCCCTCCATCTTTTGAGTGCTTCTGGTGCTACTTGGGGCATGAGACCCTAGGGCTCAACACCCCCAGGGCTTCGACCTATGCTGGTGCTCATAGGTTCAGAAGAATATGAAGTTCCAGACACCCAAGCCTTCAACTGTTTCTTCTGCTTCAGGGGTTATAATACTCTGGTGACCGAAGACCATTACACTTCAAAAACGCCTGGTGTTATATTGGCAGTATATCCTGTATCCTCCGACCACCAGGACTTACATGCTTCTGGTGCTCTTGGGGACAGAAAATCCCGGTGCCCCAACTCCTAGGGCTGCAACTAATGTGGGGCTTCGGGGAGCAGAAGACCTTGGGGATGTAGACTTTGGATCTTCAACCACTGTTGGTGCTCCTTGAAACAGAGACTTTTGATGACTGGGCTTCTACTAAGTTCTGGTGTTCGCAGAGGCAGAACAACCTTTGGCTCAGAATCACCAGTGTTTCAACTGCTTCAGGTGCTCCTGCAGTAGAAATCCTGGATCCCTAGACCCCAAGGGTCTTCACCCACTGCTAGTACTCCTGCATCAGAAGACTCTTGGACACCAGTACCCAAGCTTTCAACCACTACTAGTGCTCCTGGTGGCAGCAAAATAAGGATCATCATACCTCTGAATGTTTAACTGCTGTTGCTGATCCTGAGGGTAGGACAACCTGGGCCTTCAGACTGCTGGGAATTCAACCTATGCCAGTATTCCTGGAGGCAGAAAGGCTTGAGGACCCAGCCCCCTCTCATATTTAAGTCCTGCTGGTGTTCCTTGGTGCAGAAGACACTTAGGTGCCCTATGCCTCCAACCATTAATGGTGCCTGCAGGGGCAGAATTCTTTGGGTCCTACACCCTTGATCCTTCTACAGCTGTTTGTGATACTGGGCGCCCGAGATGCTGCATGCTCAGAATCCTTTTCCTTCAGCTGCTGTTGGTGCACCTGGGTGCAGACATCCCTGGGATCCCATATTCCTGGGCTTACTGGATTAACTGGGACCTGGTGTTCTCAGGGGAAGAACACCCTTTGGCTACAGATACCTATTGTTTCAAATGCGGTTGGTGATTCCGGGGCAGAAGACCTTGGGATCCAGACAACAGGGTCTTCAAAAACTGATGATAATTTTTAATTAAACCCTTGGGCACAAGTCCTCCAGGACTCCAACCACTGCTGGTGCTCATGGAGGCAGAATACCAAGAATCCTCAGACCCTGACTCTTCAACCACTACTGGTGATCCTGAGGGCAGAAGACCCTGGGGCCTCAAACTGCTGGGACTTCAACCACTGCTGGAGATCCTGGATGCAGTAGATCCTAGAGCCCCAGAACCTTGGGCCTTCGCCTACTGTTGGTGCTGCTACTGTGGGAAAAAGCCCAGGGGCTCCAGAACCCCTGGCCTTCAACCACTGCAGTTTCTGCTATGAGCAGAGGACCCCATGGCCCCAGAACCTTTGGTGTTAAACCTCCGAAAGTGTACTAGGTTGCAGAAGACCCTGGGGGTCCAGAGCCCTGGTCCTTCAACCACTTCCTGTGATCGTAGTGGTAGATGCTCTTGAGATGCCACACTACAGGTATTCAACAACTTCTAGTGCTCCTGGATGCAGAAGGTCCCAGGGACTCAATACACCCAGGCTTTCAAATGTTGGTGGTGCTCCTAGGGTAGAAGAACCTGGGTCCCCTGACACCCAGGCCTTACAACTGTTGCTAATTCTGCCGGAAGCACAGGACCCCTGGTCCCCCAACTTCTGGGCCTTCAACCACTGCTGGTGCTCCTGCTTAGATAAAACCTGTGATTTCAGTCACACAAGCATTCAACTGGTGTTAATGTTCTTGCGGAAAGAATTCCCTAGGGTCTAGACCCCCAGGCCTTCAGCCACTGCTGGTTGGGAGCAGAAGCCCCTAGGGCCCTAGATCCTAGGGCCTTCAAATGTTAACACCAATGATAGGAAAGAGCGACATATTATAAGAGAAGACTCTCGTCATATAAAAAGAGAATTAGCTCTCATCCAATGACTAACATATCAAGGTGTTCTGCACCTGAGAGTAGCATCAAAAGCAGCAGCACTAGATACACATTTTAGGGGCCAGAGTCATTAGGGTATTCTGTTCCCAGAAGAACCAGCAGTGGTTGAAAATCTGGATGTCTGGGGCCCCATTCTCTTACTCTCCTGCAAAAACCAGCAGCGGTAGTTGGCTCGCGAGTTCCAGGCCCCACGTTTTTCTGCCTGTATGTACTAGTAGTGGAAGAAGGTCAGTGGGTCTAAGGACACAAGTCTCCTGACCTTGCAAACACCATAAGTGGTTGAAGGGATTAAAGGCCTGGGGTATGGAGCCCCATGCTCTTGTGCTTCCAGGAGTACCACCAGTAGTTGTGGATCCAGTGGTCTGGAAACCCAAGGACTCCTGCACATTGTAGCACCAGCAGCAGCTGATGACCTGGGTTTCTGAGACCCCACAGTCTTCTGCCCCTGCGACCACCAGGTGCAGTAGGAGGCTCAGGGGACTGGATACCCAGGGTCTTCCACCCCAATGTGCACAAGTACCAGTAAATTGCTAAGGGGTCTGGTTCTTTAGAGTCTTCTGTCCCCAGGAGAACCAGCTGTGTCTGATGGCCCTGGTGTCTTGGGTCTCAAGGTATTTTGTCTCCAGAGCACCAGAAGCAGTTGGATGTCCATGAGTCTGGAGCCCCAGGTTCTTCTGCACACACGAGCACCAACAGTGACTAAAGTGTTGAGGCCTGGGGTCTGGTGCCCCCGTGTCTTTTATCACCATGAGTACAAGCAGCAGTTGAAGGACTGGGGGGGTCTGTGGGCACAAAGTCTTATGCCTTTGCTGGTACCAGCATTGGTTGAAGGCCTGTGCCTGTGGGGCCTTGGGTTCTTGTACCCCAAGGACTACTTGCATCAGTAGAATGCCAGATGCACGGGGGACCTCACTGTATTTTGCCCCCAGTTATACCGATAGTGGTTGAAGACCCAGAGTTCTGGGACATCAGGGTCTTCTGCCACAGTGAGTTTTTACGGTGGTTGAAGACCTGGAGTTGTGGGGCCCCATGGTCTTCTGCCTCAACGAGCATCAGCAGTGTTTAAATTCTGGGGGAACCTAGGACCACAGAGCCTTTGGTCTCCAGGAGCATCAGCATTAAATAAAGTTCAGAGGGTCTGAGGAAAAAAGGTTGTTTGCCTCCATGAAAATCATCAGCAGATTAAGGACCGGGACCCTGGAGCCCCAGGATTTTCTGTCCTTCGGAGCACCTGCTGTGGTTGAAGGCCAGAATGTCTATGGCTGCAGACCCCCATGTTTTCAACAGGTGTTGATTTTTGGCCCCACAACCCCTTGGGATATCTAACGCTGCTGGTGCTCCTGGGAGCCGAAGGCCCTGGGGCCGTAGGTCCCCCAGCATTTAAGTGGTTCTGGTGCTACTTGGGGCAGAAGACCCGAGATACCAATACCCTCAGACTTTCCTCCGATGTTTATGCTTGTTGGAGATGAAGATTATTGGCCCCGAAACCCAGCCTTTGAACTACTGGTGGTGCTCGAGAGGAAGGGGGGGGCAGAAGACCCTCGGGCCCAACACACCCGAGTATCCTACTGCTGCTGGCGCTCACGGGGCTGAATACCCTTGGCCGATACACACTGGCCCTCAATCGCTGCTAATTCTCTAGGGGGCAGAAGACCCTGGGGAACTATAAAACCATGTTTCAACCACTGCTTGAGTTCCTNCCTTGGCCGATACACACTGGCCCTCAATCGCTGCTAATTCTCTAGGGGGCAGAAGACCCTGGGGAACTATAAAACCATGTTTCAACCACTGCTTGAGTTCCTGAGCACAGAACACCATATGACCCAGACATATGGGCATTAAGCAACTGTTGGTAATCCTGAGGGAAAGCAGACCCTAAGTCCCCATAAATTTGGCCCTTAAACAATTGTTCTTTCTGCTAAAGGCAGAAAACCCTGGGACTTGGACAGACAAGTCTTGTTGCTGGTAGTTCTCCCTGACCCTTCAACTGTAGCTGGTGCTCCTTGGAGAAGAATACCATTGGGTACGAGAATTCTCATCCTTCAACCTCTGCTGGCTCTCCTGGAGGCAGAAGAACCAGATCCCCAATCAATTCTCCCTGGCATTTTAGCACTTCTGGTGCTCCTTGGGGCAGACTCTGGAGTTCACATTACCAGGCTGTCAACCGATGCTTTTGCTTGCAGAGGCAGAAGACTTTGGGGCTCCAAATCTCCAGGCCTTCAACCTCCGGTGGTCCTCCTAATAGCAGAAAATCGCTGAGGCCACAGAATTTTTGTTGTTCAACTCCTGCTGGTGCTCCGAGGGACAGAAGAACCTAATGGCTCTGATGCTCCGGTCTTCCCACAACTTCCTGTGTTCCTTGAGGCCCAAGAACTTGCGACTCGAAACCCCTGAGCCCTCTTATCTTCAGCTGCTGCTCGTGGTTGCAGTTTCTGAAATCGCAGAAGCCACAAAGTCCTAGCCTTCTACGAATGCTGGTTCACGTAAGGTGGAAGGCGCTGGAGCCCCAGAACTGAGTTCCTCCTACCGCTGTTGTATATTTGGGGGAAGGAAGGGTGGGCAAAATACACTGGGGGCTCAGAACCCTAGGTCCTCAAGTGCTGCTTGGTCTCCTGGTGAGAAGAGAGCCTTAGGGCGCAGACATCCAGGGCTTCAAGAGCATCTGGTGCTCCTAGTTGCAGAGGAGCCCAGCACCACAGCCCTGGGGCCTTCAATTGTTTCTTGGGGTCCTGGGGCAGAATAACCTGGGTTCCCCAGACACCTAGACCTTTGAACCACTGATAATACTCCTGAAAACCGAAAACTCTGGCTTCCTAGTCCTTTGGGCCTTCAACTACTGCTGGTGCTCCTGGTTACACATAACCATGAGGCAGCAGAAACCCAGCCATTCAAACACAGCTAATGTTTGTGGGGGCAAAAGACCCTGGGGATCGCCTACCCAGGACCTTCAATTACTGCTGGTGCTCTTGGTGGCAGACGACCCTAAGGCCCCAGACCCCCCAGACGTTCAAAAAATGCTAATATTCCTGTTGGTAGAAAACACTCTGCCACCTGACAATCAGGGCTTCTATAACTGCGGGTTTTCCTGGGTGCAGAAGAGCCTTGGGCCTCTGACATCTGGGCCCGACTTCTAGTATGGGGGCTGGGAGTTCGTGCACCGGTTCCTCTGCCGCAGATACCAAGGATCGTGATACTATCTGCAATAACCTGTGTACAGTGAGATGCTGCTAGGGCTCATGGGTGAGGAGAACCTGGGTCCCTAGACTCCCCGATATTGAACTACTGCTAAAGCAGCAGAAGAGAATGGTGAACCAGAGCCCTGATCATTTAGCAACTGCTGTATCTCCTGGTTAAAGAAATACCTCAGGCCCAGGACATCTGACAATTAAACCACTGCTATTGCTCATGGATGAAGAAGTCCCTGGTGACCTAGACCGGGGATCGGAAATTTCTGTAGCCCTAGAACCTTGGGCTTTCAAGTTTTAGCACAGACAATTGGAAAGGGAGATTTTGTATAAGATAATGTGTTCTTCATATAAATCGAGTAGTAACTGTCATCCAATGGCTGATAAATCAAATTATTATCCACCTGGGAGCACCAGAAGCAGAGGCAATGGATGAACATGGTGGAGGCCAGGGCCTCATAGTATTCTGCGCCCAGGAGAAGCAACAGTGGTTTAAGGCACCGGTGTCTGTGGCTTAAAGGAATTATACTCTCTGGAACCCGAGCAGCACTTGAAGTCCTGGGGGTCTGAGGATCAAGAGTTTTCTACCCCTAGGAGCACAGGCAGCAAGAGAAGATCTGGTGGTCTGGTGTCAGCCATATTCGAAGGCTCAGGAGTCTGGAGCTCCAGGGTTGGAGTCTCTGTGTCTTCTACCCCAGTAGAACTAGCAGGAGTTAAGGGATCATGGGTCTGGGCCCCCTGGGTCTTCTACACCTGTGCACACCAGCAATGGAAGAAGGCCTGTGTTTCTGGGACCTCAGGGTCTTTAGTCTCTGTTGGCACCAGCAGCAGATTTACAGTTGAAGGCAGGAGGTCTGGAGCTCCACCTTATTATGTCTCCAGGAGTATCAAATTCAGAGAAATACCAGTGGTCTATTGCAAAATGGTCTTTTTCCCCCTGGAGCACCTACAGGTGTTTAAGGCATTAAACCTGAGGCCATAGTTTCTTCTGCCCCCAGGAGAACCAACAATTTTTAAAGGGCACAGGTGTATCGGCCCTCCCAGGAGCAGTTGCAGTTGAATGCCCAAAAGCAGTTGTAGGCCCATCTCTCTGAGGAAGCACTATTCTCTGTTTCCAGGAGCTCTAGCAGGAGTTTAATGAATGGGTGCTGGGGTATCTAGAGCCTTCTGTACCTCTGGAACACCAGAAGGTTGCTGAAGACCTGGAGTCTTTGCAATCAAGATCGTATACCGCCCCCCCTTCCCACACGAGAGCACAACCAGGAGTTGTAGGCCCATAGTTCTCTGCCTCCAGGAATTCCAGGAGCAGTTGAGTCTTCTGCCTCCATGACAACCAGCAGCAGTCGAAGGGCCTTGGATCAGGGACACCATGGTCTTGGGATCAGGGACACCATGGTCTTTACCCCCAGAGCACCAGCATTGATTGCAGGCATAGGGATTTTATGGACCGAGGGTTTTTCTGCCCCCAACAGCACCAGTAGCAGTTGAGTCCATGGGTCTAGGACCCCAGAGTATTCTGCCCAGTGTATCATCAAAATCGGTTGAATGACTAGGATTCTGGGGCCACAGGGCTTTCAGCCCTCAGGATCGTCAGAAGTGGATGAAGATCCAGGGTTCTGAGTATCATTGGTATTCTGCCCCAGGAGCACCAGAAGTGGTTGAATGCCTGGCGAGATTGGGACCCAGAGTATACTGTCCACAAGAACACCAGTAGTGTTTGAAGGCCAAGAGGTCTGATGCACCAAGATATTCTGACTTATGAGTACAAACAGCAGTTGAAGAACCAGGGGTCTGGTGCCCCAGAAACTTCTGCCCCAAGAGCACCAGCAACCATTGAAACACAAGGGAACAAGCAGCAGTAGATTTTTCGGAATTCTGGTGTCTTGTTGACTTCTCCTTCTGCAAGCACCAGCAACAGAAGAAGGCAAGTGGGTATGTGGCATCCAGAGTCTCCTGCCCCTGGTGCACCAGCAGTGTTTTTAGGCCCTGTCGGGTTCCTGTGTACCCCTGAGCCTTCTCCCAGGTTCACCAGCAGTGGTTAAAGCCCTGAAGGTATTTGGCCCCAGTCCCCCAGGACTTCAACTACTGCTGGTTTTTGCCCCAAACTCCCAGACATTCAACTGCTACTGGTGCTCCTGGAGTCATAAGACCCTGGGTCCCCCAACCCCCAGGTGAACAACCGATACTGATGCCTGCATGGGCAGAAGACTTTGGGGCCCCAGAACTACAACTATTCGAATGCAACTGAAGCTCCTTGGTGAGAATACCATGGGGCCCCAGAACTAATGGATGTTATATGGCTGCTTGTCCTTCAGAGGGAAATATCCCAGGACCCCTGATGCCTGGGCCTAAACATGCTGCTTGTACTACTTAAGGCCAAGACCCGGGGATCCAAACCCCAGGTCTTTCAACACTATAGCCACTGCTGCTGCTCGCTAAGGCAGAAGACCCTATAAAACTGAAACACTGGGAATTCTACTGCTGCTTATGCTCACAGACATGGAAGATGCTAGGGCCTCAGACCTCCAAGCCTCCTTCTGGTGCTCACCATGCAGATGACCCTGGGGCCAAAGACCACCAGACATTAAACTGTTCCTAGTTCTTTTGAGGGTAGAAGGACCAGGATGAACAGAACACCAGGCTTTAACTACTGCTGTAGTTACAGGGGGCAGAAAAATCTAGGCCCCCAGAAATCTGGCACTTTAACTGCTGCTTATTATCCTGGGAGCAGAAGACCCATGCCTCCCAGACCCCTGAATCTTAAACTACTGCTGGTACTCCTGGTTGCAGAAAATTCTGAGACCCCAGACCCTTAGACCTTCTATAGCTGCTGGTGCTCCTGGTATCAGTAATGATGATGCCTAATACCCATATGTAATATTCTGACCCTGCGACCACCAGAATCCAATATAAAACAGAGGCAACTGGTGTCCCAGAGTCTTCTGACCCCAGGAGCAACAGGAGCAGTTGAATACCAATGGGTCTGCAAGCCCAAAGACTTCTGCCCCCTAAAGCCCCAGCAGCAGGGGTAGAATACTCTCTGGCCACAAACCTTCAGCCCTTTAACCACTACATGTGCTCTAGGGGGAATACCCCAGGGCCTCAGACAACCGGGCCTTCAAATGCTGCTTTCATGGGTCTAGAAGTATCTATGGTCCCATAACCCAAGGGGCTTCAACTGCTACTGGTGTTCCTGGGGTCAAGAGATCTGGGGCCCCAGAACCTTGGGCCATCAACTGCTGCTGGTGCGCCTTGTTGCAGAAGAACCTTGAACCCCACACCTCGATGTTTTCAAACTATGCTAGTGCTCGTAGGGGCAGGAAACATTGGGGCTCCATTCGGCTGGGCATGAAAAAAGTGCTTGCACTTGGGAACACTCTGGGGCTCCAGATACATGGGCATTCAACCTCTGTTTGTGCTGGTTGAGGAACAAGACTCTGAGGGTGCAGACCCCTTGTCCATCAACCCTTCAGCCATTGTTGTTGCTTGCTGTTGCAGAAGGCCCTAAGGCCCCAGACTTCAGGTACTTGTACTGCTATTGGTTCTTGTGGGAGTGGAAGACCATGGGGCCAAATATTCCCGAAACTCCTATATCTGCTTGTTTTTATATTGGCAGAATAATTTGATGCCATATACCCCCAGGCTTTCAATCGCTGCTGGTGCTCCAAGGGGCAGAAGACTCTGATGCCCCTTAACCCCTGTGTTTCAAACATTGATTCTGCACATGGGGGCATAAGACCCTGGGGCTTCAGACCACTGGGCTTCCTACTGCTGCTGGTGCTCCTGGGGGCAAAAGACCCCGAGACCACAGACACCCGGCTTTTAAACCACTGCTGGTGCTCATGGGTTTAGAATTCCTCTGTGCTTTAAACATCCAGACCTCCAACCACTACCGGTTCTACTGGGAGCCGAAGTCCCAAGGCCTCTGACTCTGGGGCCTTAAAATTTTAGTACTGAAGATTGGAAAGGATGTCATAGTATATGATAAGTTACTTTTCTAATAAAATTAATAATTGCTTTCATTCAATTAGTGTTGTACCATAGTATTCTTCACCTGAGAGTACCAGAATCAAAAACATTGTATTAACATTTTTAGTGGCTGGATTCCTCTGGGATTTCTGCACCCAGGAGAGCCAGCAGTTGAGGACATAGGAAATTGGGGCCCCAGGGAGTTCTGCCCATTCTATTCCAGGAGCGGTAGATGTCTTACGTGTCTGGGGCCACACGGTATTCTGCCCCAGGAACACTGGCAACAGTTGAAACACAGGGGTCCCTGGGCCAAAGGGTCGTTCGCCTCTACGAACACGAGAATCCGTTAGAAGGCCATAAAATATTGTGTCCTAGGGTATACTGCCCCAAGGATCACCAGCAGTGGTTGAATTTCGAAGTGTCTTGTAGTCAGGAGATCCTAGGATTATCTGACAGCCAGTAAGTGCTAGTTCATTTAGCATTACCTAGAGTGCACCACGAGGAGGCGAACTAGCTTTGCACCCCTATAACGGTCCTATAACGGTAGTCCTGACGACTTCCTGTTGGCAACTCAAGAATCGATAGATTATATCAATAGACTTGATGTTTGTTTGTAACTCTTAAAGTTTGTAATTTTTTTATGTCTATGTATTGTTCCTTTTATAAGTGTCTAAATTGCCATACGATAAATAAATAGTGGTTGAATGCCACATGTTCTGCAGCCCTAAATTAATCTTCTCCCTGGAGCCTCAGCAGCACAGTTGATGCGCCAGGGGTCTGGGGGTTCATGGTATTTCATCCAAAGGAGAACCAGCAGCAATAAGTAAGTACTTAAGGTCAGGAGTCCCATTTTATCCAGCACCCTGCTGAGCACAGAAGCTTTCGAGGGCCCAGGGGTCTGGTTCCCTAGAGTCTTCTACCCCTGCGAGGACGAGCAATAGAAGAATGTTCATGGGCCTGAGGCCTCAGAGTCTCATGCCCCTGCGAGTACCAGAGTTGTATAAGGGTTTTAAGGCCCAGTAGTCTGGTAGCCCACATTCTTGTGCCTGCAAGTGTACCAGGGGAAGTTGAATTACCAGGGATCTTGGGCCCCAGGTTTCCAACCACTGGAGCACCTGCGTTTTTTGAAGGTTCTGGGACTGAGGGAGCAGGATATTCAGCCACCAGCAAATTCAACAACATTTAGATGCTTGGGAGACTTGGTAATCACAGTATTCTTCCCCCAGGAGTAACCACAGATGAAGGACAGTAGATCTGGGGCCTCAGGGTCTTCTGCCCCCAAAGGCACGAGAAGCAGTTGTAGGCCCATATGTATGTGGCAGCACCATTTTTNGGGGCCTCAGGGTCTTCTGCCCCCAAAGGCACGAGAAGCAGTTGTAGGCCCATATGTATGTGGCAGCACCATTTTTTTCTTCTAGAAGCACAAGCAGCAGTTGAATGACTAGTATCTGTGTCCCTAGAGCTTTTTTCCCGTGGGAGCACAAGCAGTATTCGAAAACCCTGGGGTCTTGAGCCTCAGGGTATTTTGCCCTCAGAGCACAAGTAGCACTTGAAGGCTCAGGAGTCTAGGCCACAAGTTCTTGTGCCCGCACAAGTACCAGCAATGGCTGAAGTTTTGAAGGCCCAGAGTGTGTGTACCCAAAGACTTCTGCCTTGGTAGCACCAGCATCGATTGAAGTTCAGGGGGTTTGGGACACCAGTACTATCTGCCCTATGGAGCACCATCCACAATTGAAGGCCCAGAGTTCTAGAACCCTGAGGCCTTCTGACCCCAGGAGCACCAGCAGCGGTTGAATGCCCAGGGTTGTGGGGCACCAAAGTCTTCTGCCCTGCTAGCACAATCATCGGTTGATTGCCAGGTGGTATGGGGCCCCCAGTGTCTTCTGCCTCATGGAGCATCAGTTGCACTCAAATGCCAGGGGTACCTGAGGCTATAAAGCCATTGGCCCTCAGGTTCAGCAGTAGCAATTGCATTTCTGTGGGTCTGAGTGAAAAGGTTGTCTGCCTATATTAAAACCATCAGCTAGATGAAGGAATAAGGGTCTATGGTCCCAGTTTCTACTACCACTGCTGGTGCTCTAAGGGACAGAAGATCCTTGGAGCACTAGCAGCGGTAGAAGACCCGGGTTCTTGAGCCCCTAGAGTCATCTTCTCCTAGAAGCAGTGGTCGGTGGCCCTGGTGCATGTGGTCTCAGGGTTTCTTGCAACCATAGAACCAGCAGTGGTTAAAGTCCCAGAAGTCTGGGCCCCATGGTTCTTCTGACCGCATGAGCACCCAAATCGGCTAAAGTGTTGAAGGCCCAGGGGTCCGGATCCACAGTGTCTTATGCCTCCATGAGTATAGGCAGTGTTTGCAGATCCAGGGGCTCTGATTATCCTTGGTCTTTGCCCCCAGTGCTATCAGCAGTGTTTGAAGTACCTGTGGTATTGGAACCCGAAATTTTCAATACAAAAGAGCACCAGCAATGTTTGAAATTCCATGAGTCTGGTGCCCATTGATCTTCTGACATAGGAGTAATTGGAAATGGTTGAATACCCAGTAATCTAGGGGCCACAGGAACTTCTGCCCCCCAGTAGTACCAGCAGAAGACGAAGGTCTAGGTGTCTGTGGACCCAAAGTCTTCTGCCACTGCAAGCACAATGCAATTGTTGAATTTGTAGGGGAGGGGGTTGGGGAAAATGGGGTCTTCTGCTCCAAAGAGAACTAGCAGGGCTTAAATGCCACAGGAACCTGCGGCAACTGGTCATGCGAACCCCAGCAGCACCAGGAGCGATTGGTGGGTTGAGATATGGCCTTTCAAGTTCTTCTGCCCTCATCATCACCAGCAGCAGATGAAGGGCCAGGGATCTGTGACCCAAGAATCTTGTACACCTGCGAGCACCAGCTGTTGAAAAAATCTTGGGGTCAGGAGCTCCATTGTCTTGTGCGTCCATGTACACAAGCAACAGTTGAAGTACCTAATGGGCAAGAGAGCCTGGATCTCCAGACCTGTGGGTCTCCAACAATTGCTGGTGCTCCTGGTTGCAGAAAACCTAGGGGCCCTAGAAATGCTGGAATTGAAGCTCTGCTAATGCTCATGGGGGCAAAATAACTTGAGGCCCCGGTACTTTGGCTCTTTCTGCAACTACTTGTGTTCTTGGTGGCAGAAAACTCTGAGGCCCTTTATCCCAGGCCTTAAAATGCTAGTGGTGCTCCTTTTGGCAGAAGTCCCTATTGATTCTGTTACCCAAAGGTTCAACAAAAGCAGGTGCTACTGGGTGCAGAAGAGCTTGGGACCCTAAACACATGCAACATTAACTGCTACTGGTGCACCTGGGCCAGAAGAACCAGGGTTCCTAGACACCCTGGCATTGAACTTCTGCTAATGCTCCTAGTAGCAGAGGATTCTGATGCTCCACATGCCTGGGCCTTCAACCATTATAGTCTCTCCTGGTTGCAGAAAATCCCGAGGCCTTAGACAACCAGTACTTCAACCACTCTTTGCGGTCATGGGTGCAGTAGTCCCTGGTGACAAAGACCACCAGGGCTTCAATCACTGCTGGTTCTACTAAGAGTAGAAGTACTTAGAGCCCCAGACCCTTGGGCCATCAAATTATAAAACCGACGATTCGAAAGACTATATGAAATAAGAGACGACACTCTTCATATAATTAGTGAATACGCTTTTATCAGATGTCCGGCATATAAAGCTATTCTTCACCTTAGAGCACCAGAAGTAGCAGCCGTGGATGAAAATGTTGGATGTCAGAGGCATCAAGGTATTCTGATCCCAGGAGAACCAGCAGTATTTGAGAGCCCAGGAGTCAGGGGTTACAGGGTCTTATCAAAAAAGGAGCATAAGCAACGCTTAAAAGCCTGGTGGTCTGGGGCGAATACCAGCAGAGGTTGAGATCCTCAGGGTCTAGGACCAAATATCTTCTGGACAAAAACCACTGCTGGTGATCCTGGGAGCAGAAATACAGGGGTACTATGACCCCTGGGTATTTTTCTGTTGCTGGTGCTCCTGGGGGCAGAATACCAATGGGACCATGACCTCATACATTCAACTACTACTGGTGATCCTTGGGGCAGAAGATCCTTGGTCCCTGAAACCTGGGTCTTCAAACACCTCGGGATATCTGGGGGGGGGATAGAGAATACCTTGGGGCCCCAGAACCACTTGCCATCTTCTGCTGCTGGCGCTCGCAAAGGCAGAAGAACACACGCTTCAGATTATCGAGCTTTGTACTTCTACTGGTGTTTGAAGGGGACACAAGACCCTGGGGTTAGACCCCCCCCCCAGGTCTTAAACTGTTGCATTTTTTAATGGGGGCAGAAAACCCTATGACTCCAGGTCCTGGGGACCCAGACCATGGACCTTAAAACATTGCTGGTTCTCCTGTAGGCACATGACACTGGCCCAAACCACTTGGCTTCAACTGTTACTGGGGCTGCAGGGGGCAGGAAACATTGGTGTTGCAGACCCAGTTGTCTTCAATTTCTGCAGTGCTTCTGGAGACAGAAGACCCACGGGACCAAAAACCCAAGTTTTTAATGATTGGCTCCAGATCCCAAGGGTTTCAAATGCTGCTGGTTCTCCTGGGGGCAGAAGATCCTGGAGTCCCACACTCCCAGACCTTCAACTGTTCCTAGTGCTACTGGTGGCAGAAGAACCGAAAGATGAAGTCAAATACTTTCAACTTCTGCTGGTGCTCCTGGGGGCAGAAGAACTTGGCCCTCAAGGGCACTTGACCTTCTATTGCAGTTAGCACTCCTGGGTGCAGAATATGCTGTAATCCTACACCCCTAGTCCTTCATCCGATGCTGGTATTCGCAGGGGCAGAAATCTTTGGGGACTCATTCCCCCAGGATTTCCATCCCTGCTTTTGCTTCTGGGGACAGAAGAACCATTAGCTCTGACCCCAGATTCTTCACCCCTTCAACTACTGCTGATACTCATGGGTGCTGAAGAACCAAATGCCCCAGGAACCCGGGTCTACTACTGTTTATGGTGCTCGTTTGGGCAGAAATCGCAGGGTCTTCTGACTTCCAAGCTAACAACAATCACTGGTGCTTACAGGGTAAAATATCCTGGGCCTACACCCCTGGACATAAACCACTTCTGGTCCTCTTGGGACAGAAGATCCTGGGACCTCATAAAACCAGTCTTCAGACACTGCTGTTGTTCCCGGCACCCCAGACACCTGGGTCTTCTTCCTCTGTTGGTGCTGCAGTGGAACCAGACACTCGGCCCCCAGAACCCCGAGGTTTCAATTGCTGCTGTTACTCTTGAAGGAGACTATCCTGGGGCTTATACCAACTGGCCTTTATTTGCTGCTGGCTCTCCTGGGGGCGGAAGACCTTGGAGCCCAATTTACCACCAGTATTTCAGAACTGCTAGTTGTTCTTGGGGTATCAGATGCTGGAGTTCACTTCCCCAGGCCTTTAACTGCCACTGGTATTCTTAGGAGCAGAAGACCCTTGTGCAACAGTACTCTGGGCAGTCAATCACTCAGCGTGCTCCAGTTGGTAGAGAACTTGATGCCTCGGACCTATGGCGGTTCTCATAGGGAAGGATACCCTGGGATCTCACCTCTAGGACTTCAACAAATGCTGGTGCTCATCGGGGAAGGATTATTTGTGGCTTCCAGACCTCCAAGTATACAACCACTGCTTGTGCTTCTAAGCACAGATAACCATGGTACCCAGAAGCCTGTACATCCAACTGCTGCCTGTGCCCATGGGCAAAAATTTTAGTCATGAGAAACAAGACTCCATCCTTCAACTGCTGCTGGTGCTCCTGGAGATAGAGGCGCCATGGGACTACAACTGCTGCTGGTGCACTTGAGGGCAAAAGGCCCTGAGGACCCCAGTATGCTGGACCTTAAAATTTGGCGGCTCCTGGTGAGAGATGACCGCCAAACCTTCACTACCTGCAGATGTTTCACTGACAGGAGACCTTGGGGGCCTAGTCCCATGGAGTTTCTTCTGCTGCTGGTGATCATGGATGAAAATCTCAGACCTTTAACCGATACAGGTTCTCGCAATGATGGAAGATCCTTTGGTCCAATACCCACGGGGCTTTAGCTGCTGCTGGGGCTCAACAGGGCAGAAGACCTTGGGGCTCCTGGAGACAGAAATGCCCTCTGACCCTAGATCCACCAGGATTTAAGCAGCAGTAGTGCTCTTCGAGGCAGAAATTCCTGGGGCCCCAAACCCCAGGCCTTCAACCGATGCTGGTGCCCAGACAGCTGGGCATTCAACAAGTGCTGGTGTTTGTGGGGAATGAAGCCCCTTCGTCCCCAGAACCCTGGTTCGTCAAGCACTCCTTATGATCCTGTGGGCAGAATACTCTGTGGCCCTAGACCCCGAGGACTTGGACTGCTGCTGGTGCTCAAATGTGCAGAATAACTGGGTCCCCAGACTCCTGCATCTCCAACCACTGTTAGTACTCATGTGCCAGTATACTCTTGGCCACCAGAATCTTGGGCATTCAATTGCTGCAGTTGCTCCTGGTGGCAGAAAACCCCGGGGCGCCTGATGTCAGCGTCTTCAACAACTGCTGGTGCTCCTGGCCACAGAAGACCCTGGGGCTGCAGACACAGGGGCCTCCAACTGCTGCTGGTTCAATTAGGGGCAGAAAACCCTGGGACATTATATCCTAGACTAAGACCCCTGTGCCTTCAATGCATCAACCATTGTTGGTGCTTGTGGGGGAAATATGCGCTGGAGCTCCAGGACCACTTACTCTTTTTTCCACAGCTGGTGTTCACAGCACTAGAAGAATCTAAGGCCCCCAGAACCCCAGGCCTTCACATCTGCTGGTGCTCAAATGGGGTAGAAAAACCATTGGAACCCCACATGCCCAGACATTTAACTGCTGCTCGTGCTACTAATGGCAGAATACCAAAGGCCCAAGCCTCAGGACTTCAACTTCTGCTGGTGATCCTGGGGGTAGAAGACCCTGGAGTCGCAGGCCACTGAGATGTATACCACTACATATAATTGCAATGGCAGAAAATCTGGTAGGCTATGCCACCAAACCTTCAAATGCTCTTGGTGCTTGGTGAGGGGGGCATAAGACCTTGTTGCGCCACACACCCAGACCTTCAACCGATACTGGTGCTAGCAAGGGCAGAAGATTGGGGCCACAGACTGAAGGTTCTGCAACTGCTACTTGTATTCCCAGAGGCACAAGACACTGGGGATCCACAAACACGGGCCTCCTTCCGCTGCTGTCCTTTCAGGTATAGAAGACCCCGGAGTCAGACAAACGGGCCTTCAAATACTGCTGGTGACCCTGGGGGCAAAATAACTCGAATGGCCAGACCCCTTGGCCAACGACCTCTCCTGCTGTTCCGGGGCTCGAAGGCCCTGATGCCCGAGGTCCCTCCAGCTTTTGAGTGCTGCTGGTGTTGCTTGATGCATAAGACCATGGGGCTTCACACCCCCAGACCGGCAACCGATCCTGGTACTCATTAGGGCAGAAGAATTTAAGGCCCCACCTTATGGGCTTTCAACTGTTTCTGGTACTCGTAGGGCAGAAGACTCTGAGAACCCAGACGCCTGCAATTATATTGGGTTCTGTTTTTCACAGGAGCTGAAAAGCCTTTAGCTCAAAATTACCAGTGTTTCAACTGCTTATAATGAACCAGGTAAAGAAAACCCTAGATCCCCAGACCTCAGGGTCTTCAACCACTGCTTGTACTCCTATGGAAGAACACCCTTGAGTACAAGTCCCCCGGGCCTTCAACCACTCCTGGTGCTCGTGGGGGCAGAGCAGAAAACCATGATTTCTCAGACCCCTGGATGCTCAACTACTGCTGGTGAACCTGAGAGAAGTAGACCATGCATTTACCCTGAGATTACTTGGAATTCTTAACTCTGCTAATACTCCCAGCATCTCCCCTTCACATTTAAGCACTGCTGGTGCTCGCATGGCCAGAAGTATTTGGGGCCCCAGGGCCCTGGGCCCCCATTCAACCACTGTTGGTGATCCTGGGGTCTGAAGACCGTAGGTCCAAAGAACCCTAGGCCTTCAACTGCTACTTTTGACTATGTTGGCAGAATTCTGTGGGGTCCTAGACACCTTGAACTTGAAATGCTGCTGGTGCTCTTGGAGGCTGAAGACCCTGGTATGCCAGACTGTAACAACTTCAAGTGCTGCTGTTTGTCCAGTTTCAGAAAACCCTGGGGCTCCAGACCCTTCAACACCAACTGGTGCTCCTGGGGACATAAAACCATACGGCTACAGAACCCAGAGACTTAAACTACATCTGGTTTTCCAGGGGGCAGAAAATCTCGAAACCCCAGACCACTAGGACTTCAACAGCTACTGATGAACCTAGAGGCCGAAGTCCATGGTGCCCTAGGTTTCCATGGTTTTTAAATGCTGCAGGTTCTCCTTGGGGCATAAGATCTTGGGAGACCCAAAATTGCAGGCCTTCAATCAAAGCTGTTGCACACAATGGAAGAAGATTTTGGGGTGCCAGATCCCCTGGGCTTCTACTGGTACTGGTACAAATGGGAGCAGATGAACCTGGGCCTTAGAACCATGGGCTTACAACAGCTGCTGGTGCCTTCTTGGGCAAAAGACCACACCTAAACCACTGTGCTTTCAAATGTGGCTACTCCAGGGGGCAGAAGACCCTGGGCTCTGAGACCCCTATGCCACCAGGTGCAGTTGGATCTCCTGGGGTTATCAGACACTGGGGTCCGATTCTTTTGGGACCACAGGGTCTTCTGCCCTAAGGAGCACCAGTAGCAGTTGAAGGCCCAGGGGTCTAGAGCACCAGGGTCCCGTACAACCGGAGCACCAACAGCTTTGAAACACTGGGAACCTAGGGTTAAACGATCGTTTGCCTCTTAACAACAGAATCCTTTAAAAGGCCCAGGCACATGGTGTCCTAGGGTCTTCCATCCCCTGGATCACCAGAAAGGTTTAAAAATATGGGGTTCTAAGGCTCAAGAGTTTTCTTACCCCATGAGCACAAGCAGTGGTTGGATTTTTGGGGTCTCATGCATCAGGGTCTTCTTTCTGCAGGAGCATCAAGAGCAGTGAAGGCCCAGGTGTCTGGGCACCAGGGTCTTCTGTCCCTGCGAAAACCAGCAGCAGTTGAAGGCCTAGTGTTCTGCCTGCCTGTGATTTTTCCACCCAGGAGCACCAGCAGTGGTAGAAGGCCCGAAGGTCTTTGGCCCCAGACCCCTTTGTTTTCAACCGCTGATGTTTTTTGGCTTCAGGCCCATGGGACATCAACTGCTGCTGATGCCCCTGGAAACAAAATACCACAGAGCACCACTTATTCCTGGTATTTAAGCTCTGATGCGGCTTGGGGCAGAAGACCTGGGGCTTACACCCCCAGGCATTCAACGAATGCTGGTGCCCTCAGGGGTAAAAGACCCTGTGGCCCCATACCCCTGGGCCTTGAACTGCTGCTTATGCTCCTGGTGGCAGAAGACTCTGAGGCTCCAGACCCCAGGGCTTCAATGACTTTTGGTGCTCCTAGGTGCAGATGAGTCATTGTTCCCAGACATACAGGCCCTCATCTTCTACTGGTGCTCTGGGGCAGAATAACCTGGATCCCTAGACATCAAACCCTTTTAATTGCTGTTGATGCCTCTGGTAGCACAATAATTTAGCTTCCTAGACCCCTGAACCTTAAACACTGCTGGTGCTCCTGGTATCAGAAGACCATCAGGCCCCAGAAACTAGGGAATTCAACATTTAACTTCTGCTAATGCTCCTGATAGTAAAAGACCCTGGGGCCCCTTTTCACTTGGCCCTCGCCCACTGCTGGTGATCTTGGTAGCAGAAGAACCTGAGGCCCCAGACCCCCACGACTTTAACTGTTGCTGGTGCTCCTGGTGACAGAAGACACTACGAAACGAGTTGCCTGTGTCTTCTTCCAGATTTCGGTATTCGGAGCAGCAGATCCACTTTTCGTCCCAGATAACAATTTCTTCAATAGCTGCTGGTGCTCCTGGGGCAGAAGAATATGGAACCCAGCTCAACGAGCTTTCCACCACTGTTGGTGGTTGCAGTAGCAGAAGATCCTGAAGCACAAGACCTGGTGCTTCAACCACTGCTGGTTCTCTTGCGAGTAGAATACACTGAGGCCTCAGGCCCCCAACATGTTCATTCATTGCTACTGCATCTGGTGCTCTCAGGTTCAGAATACCTTCATATGTCAGCCATCACAAGACTGCTTCTTCTTCTTAATTTGTATGAAGAGTGTCTTCTCTTACACCATGTCGTTCTTTCTAATCATTGGTACTAAAACTTGAAGGACCAAGGGTCTGGGGCTCTAGGGACTTCTGCACTCAAGAGCTCCAGCAGTGGTACAAAGTATGGGGTTCTAGGAACCAGATGCTACTAGTGTTTCTGGGGACAGAATACTCTGGAGCCGAGACCGCTGGGCCTTCAACAGCAGCTATTGATCCTAGAGGCACAAGACCATATGGCTAGATACCCCATCTTTCAACATTTCAGTTGCTGCTCGAGCTACCATGTGGCAGAGGACCAGGGAGTCCCAGACCACTATCTATCCTCAACTGCTGGTGCTCTTGGTGTCGAAGGCCCTGGAGCCCTGGAACCTGGCTTTTCAAATAATTGTGCTGCTCCCTGGCGCAGAAGACCTTGGGACCCCAGACCCCCAGAGTTCCAGCCGCCGCTGATACTCGCATGGACAGTTGACCCTGGTTCCCCCAACTGATAAGCCTTCAAACACTGCTGTTGCTTTTGGGGGCAGAAGAACCTGGATGGCCAGACCCTTGGGCTATCAACTGCTGCTGGTGCACCTGGGCGCTGAAGAGACTGGGGCTCCAAGTGCCCCCGGTGTTGAAGTCCTTGTAGTGCTGATTTTGGCAGAAAACCCTGGAGCCTCACAAACTCAGACCTTCATTCGATGCTGGTGCTCGCGGTGGCAGGAGAATTCTGTGTCCCAGATCTCTGGCCCTTCAACTGCTGTGGGTTATCGTGGGGGCAGAAGACTATGGGGTCCCAGAAATCTGGGCATTTAAGCTCTTCTGAAGCTTCAGGAGTGTAGAAAACTCGAAGGGGGCCCAAAACCCTAAGCCTTCAACTGCTATTTGTGCTCCTGTGTTTTGTAAAGGTTGTGGGGGGGGGGGGAAGCACAAGACCCTGGCTCTCCACACACCTTGGGCCTTCCACTCTTTAGCTGCTGATGGTGATTGTGGGGGTAAAATACCCTAACACCCCAATACCCTGATTTTTCAACAACAGCTTGTGCTCCTGGCGTAGAATACCATTGTCCACAGACCCTGGGCCTCCACCCACTGCTGGAGGCAAAAGCCAGTGGGGACCCAAACCCCTAGGCCTTTAATTGCTGCTGGTATTCTTGGTGGCAGAAGAACCTGAGGCCCCAGATATCCAGGTCTTCAACCACTACTGATGCTCGTCGGGGCAGACCACACTAGGAACTCTGATTCCTGCAATTTCAACTGCTGCTGGTGAACCTGTGGGCATAATACCCTGCAGACCCAGACACTTTGGCATCGAACGACATCTGGTGCTCGCAGGGGCAGAATACCCTTGTCTTAAACCTTGGTTCTTTAACTGCTACAGATGCTCCTCGGGGAAGAAAAACCTGCGGCCACAGGTCCTTAGTCATTTAACCTCTGCCAAAGTTCATAGGGGTAGAAGACCCATAGGTTCCAGACCCCCGGGCATTCAACCACTTCTGATGCTCATGGCACAGAAAACCCTGCATCCCAAACACCCAGGATTTCAACTGCTGCTGGTTCTCCTGGGGGCAGAAAACTCTGGGGATTCAGACACACAGGTCTTAAACTGCTGCTGGATACATTGGAACAGAAGACCCAATGACCCCTGACCCCCTTCAAATGCTCCTGGTGCTAGCAGATGCAGAAGAAACTGGGCCCCCAGGACCCTTGGCTTTTTAACAGATACTGATGCCCCTCGAGTCCCCAAACCCTTTCGCTTTCAACTAATGCTGGTCCTTCCAGGGGTAGAAGACCCTAGGGCCCCAAACCTCAAGGCATTCGAACTCTGTGTTCAGAGGGCAGAAGACCCTGGTGCCTCAGATCCCCAGGCCTTTAACCAAGCAGGTGCTCCTGGGAGCAAAAGTACCTAGGCCCCAGACACTCTGGCCTTAATGCTTTCAGGAAATACGATTTGAAAGAACGATATTATGTACGAGTAAACACTCTTCATATAAATTAAGAAGTAGCTGGTATACAACGACTAGTGTATAAAGGTATTTTGCACCTGAGAGCACCACAAGCAGCAGCAGAGGATAAGTGAATGGGGGGCCAAAGTGTATTCTGCTCTGAGAGAACCAGCAGTGGTCGAGGGCCTGGGGTCTGTGGCCCCATGGTATTCTACCTCTGCAAACACCAGCAGCAGTAGAAAGTATGGATGTCTGGAGCCCCAGGTTCTTATGCACCAGGAGAACCAGCAGCAGTTAAAACACTGGAGATCTGGGACAAAGGTTATTCTACCACTGAAAACACTAGAATCTGGTAGAAGGTCCGACCCACAAGGTATTCTATCCCCAAGAGCACCAACCTGTGGCCCCAGAGTATTCAGTCCACAGGAACACCAGCAGCATTTGAAGGCTTAGTGAGATTGAGACTTTGGGTTTTTGCCATGAGTAGCTTCAGCAGCAGTTGAAGGCCTAAGGTTGTGGGGCCCAGGGCTNCAGCAGTTGAAGGCCTAAGGTTGTGGGGCCCAGGGCTCTACCCAAGCAGCTCCAGCAGTGGTTGAAACACTGGGGATCTGGGACAAAACGTCTTCTGCCACTAGAAACACCACAATCCTGTAAAATTACCAAGAGTCTGGGATCCCAGGCTCTTCTGCCTTCACTAAAAGCAGCCTCGGTTTCTGTACCTGAGGTCCTGAAGAGGCTTCTGCCACCATTCCCCCAGCAGCAGAAGCAGTAGAAGGCCCAGGGGTCTGGAGCTTAAGATCTTCTGCACCTGCGAGCAACAAAAGTGGTTTAAGAGTTAAAGGCCCAGCGGTCTGGACCCAGAAGTTCTTGTGCCATCAGCAGCAGTTTAATTTCCAGGGTACTGGGGCCCCAGGGTCTCCTGCCCACTGCAGCATCAGAAGCAGTTCAAGGCCAGGGGGTCTGTGCCCAAAAAACCCACAGCAGTTGTAGGCCTGGGCATGTGGGGCCAATGACCTTCGGGCCTTTAACCACTGCTTGTTCTCCTGGGGGCAGAAGTTGAACAGGTGCTCATATCTCTGGACCTTCATAAGCTGGTGGTGCTCGCAGAGGCATAAGAATCTGGGATGCCATACTTCTGCACCTCCAAATGCTGCTAGTGTTCCCTGGGGCAGAAGACCACTGCTGTTTTTCCTGTGGGTAGAATACTATGAGGCCCCAGAACCCAGGGCTTTCAACTGAAACTGTTGCTCTTTGGGGCAGCAGACTCTGTGATCTTAGACTCCCCAGGCCTTCAAATGCTACTGGTGTACATGTGGGGAGACTACTCTGGTGCATCATACCCCTGGGCTCTGTAAATTGCATGTGTGTTGATGAGGGGGCGGGGGGACAATAAATTGGACCACAGACACCCAGGATTTCAAATGCTCCTGCTACTTCCCCAAGATGTTAATCCACTGCTGCTACTGTTGCTGCTGCTCTTATTTACAGTATCCCTTGATATGGAATCCATTGAATAAGAGCTATTTCTCAATTTATATGCATAGTGTCTACCCTAATTCCATGTCATCCTTTCCAATTGTGATTACTAAAATCTTGCCAGCCTGAGGTTTTGTGGCCCCAGGATCACCAGCAGAGATTGAAGACCCAATTGTCTGGAGCACCAAGGTTTTCTGCTCCCAGAAGCACCAGCAGCAATGAAAATTTCTGAGGTCTTGGGCACCAGGTTCTTCTTATGCCAGAAGCACAAGCACAGTTTAAAGGCCTGTGGGTCTATGGCCCCAGGGTATTATGCCAACTCGAGGACCAACATCACTTGAAGGACCATAGGTCTAGAGCCCCAGTGTCTGTGGCTCCAGTGTCTTCTGCATCCAAGAGAAATAGCAGTGGTTAAAGGCCCAGGGGTCTAGTACCCCAGAGTCTTCTGCCCCATCAAGCACCAGCAGTGGCAGAAAACCCACAGATTTGGGACCCCAAAAACATCTGCCACCATGGACACCAGCAGGGGTAGAATACCCAGTGTTCTAGGCCCAGGGTCTTCTGCTCAAGCAATCACCAGCAGCAGTTGAATGTCCAGATTTCAGGGCCTCATGGTCTTCTGTTACCAGGAACACCAGCAGCATTTGTATAACTGGATGTCTGGGGCCCCAGGGACTTCTGCCTCCAGGAGCACCAGCATCTGTTGAAGGCCCTGGGGTCTGGGGACCGAGAGTTTTTTGTTTCCACGAGCCCAAGCAGTAGTTGAAGTACTAGGGATCTGGTGCCAATGTGTTGTCTGCCCCCATGAGTAGCAGCAGTTTAAGGGATGAATGCATTAAGGTCTGGAGCCCTGGGCCTTGTACCTCCAGGAGCACCAGCAGTGGTGGAAGCCATGTGTGTCTGGGGCCCAGGGACTTCGACCTACATGAACACCAGAAAAAGTTGAGGGCTCAGGGTTTAGGGAACCAAAGGTCATGTGCATCCAGTAAAACCAGCAGTAGTTTAAGTCCTGGGAGTCTTGGACCCTGGGTGTTCAGCCCCCAGGAGCAGCATTAGTTTTAGTCTGATGTGTCTGGGTCACCATGGTATCCTGCCTCCACAATAACCAGTAGCAGTTGAGGGGCCAGGGATCTGGAGCCCTGCAGTCTTCAGCTCCTTTCGAGCACCAGCAGCATTTGTATGACTAGAGGTCTGGAGCAACTAGAATTTTCAGCCCCCGGGAGCACCAGCAGTGGAAGAAAGTGCTAGGTTATTGGAGCCCACGAGCATCAGCAGCAGTTGAAGGACTGAGTCCCAGGATCTGCTGCAAGGAGGAGCACCAGCTTTAATCGAATGACAAGTGGTCCTTATCACCTGGGAGTTCTGCCCCCATGAGTGCTTTTAGTGAATTAAAGCTTTGACATATGGGGCCTCATGGTATTCTGCCTCCAGGAGAACCACCAATGATTGAAGGTCTGGTGTTATAGGTTCCTAGGGGCTTCTGCATCTAGTAGGAACAGCGGCAGTGGAAAGCCAGGAAGTCTGGGTCCCTAGTTTTTTACAACCCTAGGAGCACCAGCAACGAATGAAGGCCCATGGTCTGGGTCTCTAATGTCTTCTGCCCTACCAAGACCAGCAGCAGCTGACAGCACAGGAAAATGGGTTTCCGTGAACTTATGTCTTCAGGAGTAAACATTCAGTCGTTGAAGGCCAGGGCCTCTGGGGCCACAGAATCGTCTGCCCTCAGGAGCACCAGATGTGGTTGAAACCCCAGGTGTTTCATACCCTAGGTTCTTCTTCCTCCAGGAAACTCAGCAGTTGTTGAAGAGCTGGGGAACTGGGGTCTAGGGAATTTGCCCCCAATAGAACCAGCAGTTGTTGAAGGACTAAGGATCTGGGGCCCCAGAGTCTCTTGTTTTCAAGGCAATTTCAGCAGTTGAAGGCCCAGGTGGCTTGGGTCCCCTGGTCTTGTTCCGCCAGGAGCACCAGCAGTAGTTGATGGCCCGACAGTCCAAGGCAACAAGGTCATCTGCCCCTGTGATCACTAGCAGTGGTTAAAGGTCCTGTAAACTGAGGCCATAGAGTGTACTGCCAATTGGAGCACCAGCAGGTGTAGAACACAATGAGTGTATTGGTCCATGTGGTCTTCTGTCCCCACAAGCACCATAAGTGGTTGAAGATTCGTGTATCTTGGGCCCTTGTGTTTTCTGACTTCAGAAACAACAGCAGCAGTTGAAGGCCCAGTGTCTGAGGCCCTAGCATCTTCTGAATCCAGGAGAACCAGCAGTGGTTGAAGACCTGGTGAAATTGAAAGAAGGTGCTCTGGCTGTCCTTGGATACTGATTAGTTCACTAGGAAGTTGAAGAGGTCAGCGCGGNTACTCATCCGAGTACAGTTGCAGTGCGGGAGGATGGAGGGTGTGTTGGCCTTCGGGCCGTAAAACCTGCCCCTGGTAGCAGCAGCATTTGAAGGCCTGGGGAACTGCAGTTAAGGGGTTGGGTCCTAGAGATCTTGGGCCCAAGACCATCTACCACCAGGAGATCTAGCAGAAGTCGATGGCCAGGGGTCTGGGGCCCATATTCATCTACTTACAGGTTCACCTGCAGTGGTTGAAGGTCTTGTCAGCTGGCATGCCATGGGCTTCTTGTCCAGGAGCATTAACAGTGGTTGATGGTACATGGGCCTGCGACCCCAGGGCATTTTGCCCCCAGGAGAAAAAGCATGGTTCAATGTTAACATATATGAGGCCCCAGGATTTTTGCCTTTAGGACCACCAGCAGTGGTTAAAGGTTGTGGGAGAGACTTGGGCCCCAGGTTCTTCTGCCTCCATGAGCACAAGCTGCAGTTGAATGCCCGGGTATCAGTGCTCCATGGTTTTCTGTTCCCAGGAGCAGCAACACTTAAAAGCATGGGGCCTGGGGTCCAAGAATCTTCTGCAGTTAGGAGCATCTGCAGTGGTTGATGGTCTGGAGTTTCTCTGCCACAGGGTCTTATGAACCTGTGAGCACCAGCAGCAGTGTAAGGGTTGAAGTCATGTGGGTCTGGAACACCAGTATTGTACCTTCTGGAGCATCAGCAGTAGTTGATATCCCGAATGTCTGCATGACAAGGGCCTTCTACCCCCAGGAGCACCAGCAGTGGCAGAAGTTTGGGAGTCTGGAGCCCCAAGGTCTTCAGCCCCCAGAAGAAACAGCAGAATTCGAATGTCTGGGGCTCTGGCCTAAGGGTCTTCTGTACCCTGGAGAATCATAAGTAGAATGCCCAGAAGTCTGGGACCTAAGGGTCTCCTTCTACTGTGAACACCAGCAGCTGCTGAAGGCCTGTTTTCTGGGGCCCCACAGTCCTCTTCTGCCAGGAGCTCCATCAGCGGTTGAAGGGCCAAGGGTCTGGGGTCCCTAGTCTACTGCTTCCCGAAATACTAGCAGAATTCGATGGCCCTGATGTCTAGGGCTCTAGTGTCTCCTGCACCCAGAACCACCATCAGTTGTTGTAGGCTCAGAAGTCTGGGGCCTTAGGGTTTTCTGCGCCCAGAAGCACCAGTAGCAAGTAGAGTCAGGGGGGTTGTGACCACAGAATCTTCTGCCACCAGGAGCACCAGAAGCATTGAAGAACCATAAGACCCCTAGAGTCTCCTGCCCTTAGGATCAGCAGAGGTCGAAGGCCTTAGGGTCTGGGGCTCCAGTTTCTTCTGCCCCCAGGAGCACCAGCTGCAGTTGAGGGTGCTATGGTCTGTGGAATTAGGGTCTTCTGTCTCCAGTAGCATAAGCAAAAGTTAAAGGATGGCCAAATGGGTTCCCAGGGTCTTCGGCCCACAGCAGCACCAACCGGATAGAAGACCCACCGGTGCTTGGCCCCAGGGTCTTCTGCCATCAGAAGCACAGGCAGCAATTACATTTTTGGGCTTCTGGGGTTAAAAGGTGTTCTGTCCCGACGAGTACCAGCAGAATTTGAAATCCCAGGGGTATGGGTCAATAGGTTCTTATGTCCCAGGATCACAAACAGCATTTGAAGGCCAAGGGTTCTCAGGCCCCAAGTATCTTCTGTCTCTGCAAGCAACTGCAGCCCAGAGGTCTGCGGCCCCAGGATCTTCAGCCACCAGGAGCACCAGCAGCAGTTGAATGACCAGCAGTCTGGAGCCCCAGGGGCCCTGCCTCTAGGAGAACTGGCAGGGGTTTAAGGCTTGCGGTTTTGAGGCCTCAGGTTCTTCTGCCCCCAGGAGCACTAGCAGCAGTGGAAGGCATGGGGCTCTGGGGTCCCAAGGACTTCTGCATCAGGGGACAATAGCTGCAGTGTAAGGCCTGTGGGTCTGGGTTCCTAGGGGCTTCTGCCCCCAAGAGCACCAGCAGTGGTTGACTACACTGTCATCTGAGGCACAATGATCTTCTGCCTCCGGGAGAACCAGCAGTGTTTGAAGTCCCTGGGAACTAAAGACCCAAGGTCTTCTGCCCCCAAGGAGCATCAGTAGTTGAAGGCCCAGGTGTCTGTGGCCCCATGAGCACCAGCAGCAGTTCAAGGGCCAGGTTTCTGGGGCCCACAGTTATCTGTCTCTATGATCACCAGCAATAGTTGAAGGACCAGGGGATCTGGGCCCCCTAAGAGTCGTCTTCCCCCAGCATAAGCATCAAAAGTGGCCGAAGAACCTGTGGCCTGGGGATTTGGATCTCTTGTCCCTAGGATCATCATCAGTGGTGTAAAGCATGGGGGCATGGGGGTCTGGGGTCTTAGGGTGTTCTGTCCTTATTAGCACCAGCTGCAGATGTAAGTATGGGTGTCTAGGAATCCAGTGCCTTCTGCTAACAGGAACACCAGCAGCAGTTTGAAGGACCGGAGGTCTTCGACCCCAAATCTTCTTTACTCATGATCAACAGCAGTTGAAAGCTTGGGTGTCTGCGGCCACAGGGTTTTCTGCATCCGTGAGCAGAACAATTGGTTTAATAGTTAAAGGCCTGGGAATCTGGAGTCCAAGGATCCTATGTATTGCTAGGTTTATTATAATTAATGGGCGTTGAATTTGAAATAACTTCATTGTAACTTTCAAGATATGCAGGAATCATTAGTAATTATTGGCTGAGGGAGTAATTTAATTTGGAATTTTAGCCCTTCACTAACTTATGTCATTTCACATTTCAATATTTATAATTAACAATTCATAATTTAAATTTTCAAATTATTTTGAGCCACACATTAGAAGTCAAAAAACCTTGCAGCAAGACTTCAAGGACAGGATGACGCGAATCGGTCCCACCCGGAGTGGTCCACCACGGTCGCGTGGAAGAGTACTTCCACGCCTTTACTAAGGCCAAGTTCAGGGCCGCCACATCTGAGAGTTACGCACTTAGCTAAACACTACCCTGGTCGTTCAGACATAGCCACAGCATACTTCAAGATGTTGGAAGCTTCCTTTGCCATTGTGCTTCCCTCTTTCTTTCTATCCCGGCATAATCCTACCGTAGCGAAGAGTCTGCAAACTTGTCCAGACCTGCTACCAGAAGACATGACTCACATCAGTATATCCCTCACACTTCCTACTTCCACTAATAGTTAGAAAAAGACAATTGTAGAACAGGGGTGCTGGGTCGGGACTGGACGACTGGTGTCAGCCATCTTGGATAAAAAATTTTCCTTTCCCCTTTTCTCCTCATATGGTGGACATTTTTGCAGCCAGTACCGGTAAAAAAGAGCAAAAATGACAGCAAATGTCCCGAATTTACCTCAAATTATCCCGAATTTCCCTCAAAATATGTTATACACGACCCAGCTGGAATTGCTCATGACTTCACAATAGGGATAAATGACTCCTTTTTGGGCAAATGAGGGATTGAGGGATTAGCCTAGCATGCTATGCGAGTCTCTCGAAAGGGCCTCACCCTGACCCTATGTTCTTGCATCCCAACCTAATTTGTTCCCTACTTCATGTTCTTGCATTCCAAGCCAGGGGGTTTTCTCAGATTCTTCCCGAAGGTAAGCAAGGCTCTTGAAAGGGTCATGGTCTGACTTCATGCTCTTGCATTCCACCCTAATTTTCTTCCCACTTCACGNACTTCATGCTCTTGCATTCCACCCTAATTTTCTCCCTACTTCACGATCTTACATTCAAAGCTAGGGGGTTTTCCCCGAGTCTTCCCGAAGGTACACGAAGCTCTCAAAAGGGTTTCACCTCTAATAGTCCCTGCCACGACGAACCGACTATGGTTGAAAGGATCTCGTCTCTAATTGACTATGCGAGGCATTCGAAAGGGTATCGCCCCTGCCAGTCCATGCAAGGACGCCCCGACTCTGTTCGAAAGGATCTCCTCTCTGATTGGCTTTGCGAGGGTCTCTAGAGAGTCTCGCTCCTGCTAATCCCTGCCAGGATGCCCCGAATGTGGTCGAAAGGATCTCGTCTCTGATTAGCTACCCAAGGCTCTCGAAAAGGTCTTGCTCCTGCAAGTCCCTGCCACGATGCCCCGACTATAAGGTGGCCATTTTGTCAGCAAGTACAGACTGTGGTAATTTTCGCCCCCCTGCCAGGCCCTGCCACGACGTCCCTAATTGCGACATGCACATCCCCTCGCCGCTGCAAGACCATGATTCGATGCCCCAACTAGTCAGCAGCCATTTTGTCAACCAGTACCAATGGGGGTCATTTTCCCCCCTGCCAGTTCCTGCCAGGACGCCTCGATTCGCAACACTCGCATCCTCTCGCCCCTGCAAGTCCCTGCCACGATGCCCCGACTGGTTGGTGGCCATTTTGTCAGCCAGTGCCGAGTGTGGTCACTTTCCCCCTGCTAATCCCTGCCACAACACCGCGACTGCAGGCCCTACTTGCTCTCGAGGGTCTCGCCCCTGCCAGTGCCTAAGGATTTTCTCTGAGTCTTTCCGAATTCGAATACCATGTTCCATGCTCTTCCATTCCAAGTGAGGGGGTTTTCCCCAAGTCTTCCCTAATTCGCATTCCAAGCATTCTAAGCACACTTATAAGCATAGATGGTTGTAATTTCTGAATTATTTAAGGTATAGTCACCCAATTCGTAACATAGCCATCATCCCTGTCAACGAAAATGATCGCAGGCTCATTTAGCATGTAAGGTCTAAAATAACGCATACATGCACATCGGCCTGCACATACTTATCAATCTCATCACCCTTATCGCATGGTAGCACAAGTGTCTACCAATGCGATCCCCCACCCCTTTAGCGACAGCTAGCCTCCCTTAACCGATCAATATCAGCCNTAGCACAAGTGTCTACCAATGCGATCCCCCACCCCTTTAGCGACAGCTAGCCTCCCTTAACCGATCAATATCAGCCAGACTGGATAAATAAATGTGAAAACATATACGTAAATAAATGTTAGCATGGATAACTTACAACAAACTGCGATATGCAAAAATCAAGATATATACAAATGTGATACATGTACGATGCTCATAGTCATGGTAACTGTGAAATACTTATATTATTATATAAATGATCATCATCTGCCTACACAAGGGTTGGCAGCTCGAGTCATCGCTAGCATGGGTACCCTTAAAAACCAGCCATAGAATGAAAAAAAATTAAAGTCACACATAATTGCATTGTTAACAGTCCATACATAGACAACAGTTACATTAAAACATGCACGTATTAATATAAATAAACACTAACAGCTCGATGCGAGAGTCGGTAAAATCTTGTGTAAAACATATGAAACTGTCCTATGCATTAACAAAAAAATCACACGAGTATCGAGATTGGTATGCTATGTAAGCCGAACAAATATCCACCGTGAAATGTGTGGAAACGATAAGAGGTCAACACTGCTACACACTAATGTAAATAGATATAAAAACAATATGTAAAGCGAAAATAGTTATGCACTTTACCAACCAACACAATTACATATTACACAAGCATCGAGTGCTGTATGCAGTTTGATAAACGATGTTATACAATACCAGACCATCTTGGATAGTACAACAGATTAGCAAACATCTTCCTTACGAATCGACTGAAACGAAACCCTTGCATTTAGTGAACAACCAACACTCACGACACTAGCAGAGGAACACATCCGACCCGGCCGACTTAGAGCGATCAACTAACTTCATGAGAATCTGTAGAGCCTCATCCAGTCAGCCGATGGCCAGCGCGAACATCGTACAGGTCTCGATAAGCGAAGGGATGACACAGAACACTATCCAAAAGACAGCNAGCCGATGGCCAGCGCGAACATCGTACAGGTCTCGATAAGCGAAGGGATGACACAGAACACTATCCAAAAGACAGTTGCGTCAGGCCCTAGTGTGCCACACCAGCCGAGTCACACATGTACTTTCCGTTACGAGAGGAATTCAGTTATACACTACAAACTAACTATTTATCGTGTTTTAAATACTATGTTTCGAATATATATCATTTATATATTAGCAGAAGCGTAAGCACATATGAAATAAAAAACATTTAAACCATAAGTCGCGCAAGAGAGAGAGAGAGAGAGAGAGAGAGAGAGAGAGAGAGAGAGACGACACTGCTACGCACTGAGACAAACAGTTAAAAAAAAAATTAGTTATAAAAGTAAATAGTTATTCACATTTACTGACAAATTCATATAAATGAACATAATGCACTGTATGTTATGATAGGCGAAGAAATTTCCTCTGGGAAGTGTGGGAACGATAATTTTAACACTGATGCAAACTGATATAAAAATTTGAAATGAAAAGGAAAATAGTTATAAGCACTTACCAACCTTCCCAATCACATATTACACATGCATATGCATGTTATTTTACGAGAGCAATTCAATTATACAGTGCAAGTTAACAATTTATTTCGTCTGATTACATCAAGCATGACTATTTGAAATATTGCTTCGAATAAACTGCCGTTGGTAGAGGATATCGCTTCTGCCTGCTCTTCAGCCCTAGCATAGATATAGTTTGAAATAATGGGCAAAGGTTAAGGTCAAGGTCATCACACATTTTGCTACACATCGGTAACGCAAACGATGTTGGCACCCCCCACCCCCCTGACAGGTGGTAGGAAAAACGAAAATGGCTGAAGGCCATCGCGGCCCAAGCAGACGCTTGTCGTCCACTGTAGCGGTCGACTGGAGAAGCGAAAATGTCGAGAGCATCTGTGTGTATTGCTCAAGCTTCCATCGATAGGGAACTGAATTCGAGACTTGACACTATACAAAAACAAATAATTCTCTTTCAAACTTAGACAAAATCTGATTTTTTTTCCTAGTGATGGAGGTGAACTTAATATTAGTGTGGGTTAAGATAAATGAATAACTCATAAATAATTCACATACTTTTACCTTTATTTACAGACTTATTATATTAAGTATACATATCATTGTTTGATACATGCTCAACATATTCTTCACACAAGCGGTACATTTACGGTAAGTGTTTTTGCAAAACAATTCCTGCTGTGAGCATTCAAGACACTCTTATACCCATATACCGCAAAGCAGTTGGTGCATGGGTTGTCTTGTAGACGGTGGCAAATTTGCAGTTGCTATCTTCATTACCTTTGGCAGTGGTACACTTCCTGAATGTCTTGCTGCAATACATGCACTCGCTTCCCGATGAACGACAAATATGACCTTTGCACTTCTGGTTATGTCTATACAGACCATCACTGCGGGTAAATACATCATCACAGTTATCACAGTGGAACACTTTGTATGCTGGGCTGAACATGCAATGTGCACTTTCATGTCGGTGTGCATAACAACTTTTACTAAAAGTATTTTCAAAATAGCCACATCGATATCGTAATGCTTGCGTCGACTCTTCAGGGTTCCTTGCTGTTAACCATGTTACAGTTGGTAAGTCTTACACCATTCATCCCATGTTCATACTGTAGCAGAGTACACGATCGTAGCAGTTACGATGACACTGTAATGCCTGTAGCAACTCTTCAGGACACCTTACTGTTGGCAATGGTGACGGTGTTATAGATGACAAGTCTTCAAGCATTGATTCCGCCTTCATATTGTAGCAGAGTACAAGATTGTAGTAGATGAATGTAGTAGTAGCAGTCTGCTTTCCCCCACGACGCTCGACAACGGAATTACGTTAATTTTACATGACACTCTCTTGTACACTTTTCGCACGTCATGCTAATTTGTATTGCTCGTCTCGGGTTGCCTCAGTGGACGACTGTGGCTGTGGTACACAAATGGTAGCATGATTACTGGAATTAAATAGATTGCCTTATCAGGTCGATAGCTGTCTAGCTGGCGAACTTGTCAATTCAGCATCTACACTGTTTTACACTCTTCACCTTTCAGTGTTGGCAGTGTCTTTTTTTTTCTTTTGCTGCTGCTCGCTCCCGATGTGTCTTACACCAGCTCCGGGAATGTGGTATTTCTGTAACAGTAGCACTATCTGGAAAACATTGTAGGCGTGGGAGAACAGTCGAGAATCTCTTCGTCCTGTTGCAGTTAGACAGATAGGCGTTTGTAGACGGATTTTATTTCATGTCGTGTATATGCGAGAAGGAATTCTTTAGGTATGTATGCAAGCTTGGTATCATTGTCGTGTGCTGTAAGTGATTTAATATTTTCATATGTTATGATAGACGATAAACATTTCTAGCCACTCGAACTTCATCCCCAACATTTCTCACTATGACCTCTCTACGAGAGAAAGAAATTCTGAACTATGTTTAGTGGTGGTCCGAACTGTTTTTATAGACCTAAAAGGTGTTAAGGGACGATATTCACTGCAAACAAGAGTTTATACGAAGCGATATATTTAAAGAGGTATTCTAATATTTACTACTTGATGTATTCGAATGAAATAAATTAGAATAACTGTGCTGTATAACTGTGCTGTATAACTGAGTTCCTCTTGTAAGGGTCATGCATGCGTAATATATGATTGCGATGGTCAGTAAGTGCTTATAACTATTATCCTTTACATTTTTTAAATATTAATTCACATAAGTGTGCGTGGCAGTGTTGTCCTTATCCTTCCACACTTCCCAATGGAAATTTTTTGCTTAATGTAAGGTACTTGTTGTCCATCTCGCGTTGTCACAGCGTTACCTGATGGTTACCTACTTATAAATGTCTGACAGGCTGCAAGTATTTGAGATGAACATTCATTGAGTACAGTCATGTACGAAATTTTTTTGTTGGATAAATATTTAATTACGATTTTTGCACGATGAGCTCATTAATTAAATATGTATGTATTTACATAATACAGAATTTTTTTTTAATTGCATATCATGTTGTATTCTTACCTGTGAAATGATCAAACTCTCTATGGGGTTTGAACCTGCGATGCCTTATTTTCAAGGATGATGCACTGTCTCCAGGGCCAACAGAGTACATGAGTTATTTCCTATAATCATGTAGCAGTGTCGTCTCTCTTGCATGACTAACGGTTTGAATGTATATCGTTTTGTATTTCGTAAATGCTTACAGTCCTAACACTATAAATGCCATGTATTCAAATGAGTTCGTCTATATATTTAGTATTTAACTGGATAAAATTATTCCTTGTACTGTATAACTGAATTCCTCTCGTAAAAGGAAGTGTATGTGTGTGACCCTGGAGCCTGACACAAATCTCTCTCTCGGCTAGTGTTCTGTGTCATCCGTTCGACTTGCAGAGACCTGCACGGTGTCCGCGTCGTCGGCCGACCATCTGAGCTGCCTCAAATATTCCCTGTTAGTTGAGCGCACAACGATAGTTGGGTCGGACGTGTTCTGCTGCTATTGCTGTACTTTGAATGCGATGGTTTCGTTTCAGTAGGTTTTTAAGGAAGTCGTTTGCTATTCTGTTGTACTAACCAGGATGGTCTGGTATTGTATAGCATCGTTTAAAACACAGCGTACAGTCCCGATGCTTATGTAATATGTATTTGCGTTGGTAGGCAAGTGTTTGTAAGTATTTTTCACTTACATTTATTTTATATCTGTTTGCATCAATGCGTAGTAATGTTGACCTTATCGCACCTGTGCTTCTCGGCTTCGCAAAAGTTTTTTTTTCGACTAATGTGAGGTATAGCACACGATGCTCATGCAATATACATAGGTTGTTAAAAGGTTATAACTATTTGCATTAATAATTATTATTTATATTTGTTTACATCAGTACACTACCTTGAAAACATCCTAGGCACTAGAGACAGCTAAGAATCTCGTCCTGCTGCAGATAGACAGGTAGGTGCTTTTAGTAAGATTATACTACATGTTGTACATGTGTGAGAAGGAATTGTTTAGGTATGTATGCAACCTCGGTATCTGAGTGCTGTAAGTGATTTAATCTTTATGTTTGACATGACATGTAATACAATTATCTGACCACTATAACCACGTCCTATTGTTTTCACAATGTGTTTCTCGCTGGGAGAGAATGAAGTTCTGAGTGACGCACTGTGGTATGACTGCTTTTAAAGACCTAAAAGTAAATAGGGCAGGCGCAAGCGATATACTCTACCAACGGCAGTTTATTCGAAGAAATATTTCAAATAGCCATGCTTGATGTAATCAGACGAAATAAATCGTTAACTTGCACTGTATAATTGAATTGCTCTCGTAAAATAACATGCATATGCATGTGTAATATGTGATTGGGAAGGTTGGTAAGTGCTTATAACTATTTTCCTTTTCATTTCAAATTTTTATATCAGTTTGCATCAGTGTTAAAATTATCGTTCCCACACTTCCCAGAGGAAATTTCTTCGCCTATCATAACATACAGTGCATTATGTTCATTTATATGAATTTGTCAGTAAATGTGAATAACTATTTACTTTTATAACTAATTTTTTTTTTAACTGTTTGTCTCAGTGCGTAGCAGTGTCGTCTCTCTCTCTCTCTCTCTCTCTCTCTCTCTCTCTCTCTCTCTTGCGCGACTTATGGTTTAAATGTTTTTTATTTCATATGTGCTTACGCTTCTGCTAATATATAAATGATATATATTCGAAACATAGTATTTAAAACACGATAAATAGTTAGTTTGTAGTGTATAACTGAATTCCTCTCGTAATGGAAAGTACATGTGTGACTCGGCTGGTGTGGCACACTAGGGCCTGACGCAGCTGTCTTTTGGATAGTGTTCTGTGTCATCCCTTCGCTTATCGAGACCTGTACGATGTTCGCGCTGGCCATCGGCTGACTGGATGAGGCTCTACAGATTCTCATGAAGTTAGTTGATCGCTCTAAGTCGGCCGGGTCGGATGTGTTCCTCTGCTAGTGTCGTGAGTGTTGGTTGTTCACTAAATGCAAGGGTTTCGTTTCAGTCGATTCGTAAGGAAGATGTTTGCTAATCTGTTGTACTATCCAAGATGGTCTGGTATTGTATAACATCGTTTATCAAACTGCATACAGCACTCGATGCTTGTGTAATATGTAATTGTGTTGGTTGGTAAAGTGCATAACTATTTTCGCTTTACATATTGTTTTTATATCTATTTACATTAGTGTGTAGCAGTGTTGACCTCTTATCGTTTCCACACATTTCACGGTGGATATTTGTTCGGCTTACATAGCATACCAATCTCGATACTCGTGTGATTTTTTTGTTAATGCATAGGACAGTTTCATATGTTTTACACAAGATTTTACCGACTCTCGCATCGAGCTGTTAGTGTTTATTTATATTAATACGTGCATGTTTTAATGTAACTGTTGTCTATGTATGGACTGTTAACAATGCAATTATGTGTGACTTTAATTTTTTTTCATTCTATGGCTGGTTTTTAAGGGTACCCATGCTAGCGATGACTCGAGCTGCCAACCCTTGTGTAGGCAGATGATGATCATTTATATAATAATATAAGTATTTCACAGTTACCATGACTATGAGCATCGTACATGTATCACATTTGTATATATCTTGATTTTTGCATATCGCAGTTTGTTGTAAGTTATCCATGCTAACATTTATTTACGTATATGTTTTCACATTTATTTATCCAGTCTGGCTGATATTGATCGGTTAAGGGAGGCTAGCTGTCGCTAAAGGGGTGGGGGATCGCATTGGTAGACACTTGTGCTATCATGCGGTAAGGGTTGTGTTGGTGGTAAATATTGATGAGTATGTGCAGGCAATGTGAATGTTTGCATTATTNGAGTATGTGCAGGCAATGTGAATGTTTGCATTATTTCAGATACTACGCACCTACGGTTTGGAAATTACAGTCAACTATGCTTATAAGTTGACATGGAGTTTTACATATCTTAAGAATTTGGTAACTGTATCTGAAACTGCAGTTGTCACGTTGTTTGGGATCCACTAAACTAAATAGCTGCTGTTATTGTTCTGGATGTTCAGCAACTGTTCATCCACATCCTTCATGGACATATGGCCACGGAAGTTTNCACAGTTACCATGACTATGAGCATCGTACATGTATCACATTTGTATATATCTTGATTTTTGCATATCGCAGTTTGTTGTAAGTTATCCATGCTAACATTTATTTACGTATATGTTTTCACATTTATTTATCCAGTCTGGCTGATATTGATCGGTTAAGGGAGGCTAGCTGTCGCTAAAGGGGTGGGGGATCGCATTGGTAGACACTTGTGCTATCATGCGGTAAGGGTTGTGTTGGTGGTAAATATTGATGAGTATGTGCAGGCAATGTGAATGTTTGCATTATTTCAGATACTACGCACCTACGGTTTGGAAATTACAGTCAACTATGCTTATAAGTTGACATGGAGTTTTACATATCGTAAGAATTTGGTAACTGTATCTGAAACTGCAGTTGTCACGTTGTTTGGGATCCACTAAACTAAATAGCTGCTGTTATTGTTCTGGATGTTCAGCAACTGTTCATCCACATCCTTCATGGACATATGGCCACGGAAGTCTGTAGTAACTGTGAGGTAATGGCCTTAGTATAGATCGCAGGAATTCATTATGATCTTGATATCAAACATCTGCTGGGTAATTTCTGTCACAATAAGTGTGTGGTACTATTGGCTACTTTGAGAAAGAGCATTTAGGACACACATGAGCCTGCAATCATTTTCGTTGACGGAGATGATGACTATGTTACGAATTTTGTGAGTGTATGTTAAATAGTTCGGAAATTACGGCCAACTATGGGTATAAGTGCGCATAGGACATAAATTACTTTGTGTTCATTTTCGTTGAGGGGAGCGATGTCTATGTTACAAATTTGAAGACTATAAATTATACGGTTCGGAAACTACGACCAACTGTGCTTATAAGTATGCAAGAGGAATAAATGACACTGCGATATTTTTCGTTGTCGGGAGTGATGCTTTGGTTATGAATTTGGTGTCTGTATCTTTAACAGTTATGAAATTACGACCAACTATGCTTATAAGTGCGCTTAGGGAATAAATAACCCTGCTATAATTTTCGTTGATGGAGGCGATGTGTATGTTACGAATTTGGTGCATATATCTTAAATTGTTCGGAAATTACAGCCAACTGTGCTTATAAGTGTGCTTAGAGCTTAAATGACACTGAGATCATTTTCTTTGCCGGAGGTGATGTCTATGTTATGAATTTGGTGACTATATCCCAAACGATTGGTAAATTACGACCAACTTTACTTATAATTACGCATAGTTCATAAATGACCCTGTGATAATTTTCGTAGTCGGGAGTGATGTCTATGTTATTAATTTGCCTACTGTATCTTAAACAGATCGGAAATTACAACAAACTATTTTTATAAGTACAAATAAGGCATTGATGACCCTGCGATCATTTTCGGTATCGTGGGTGATGCATATGTTACGAATTTGGTGACTTTATCTAAAACGGTTTGGAAATTACATCCAACTATGCTTATAAGTATGCATAGGGCATAAATGACCCTGCAATCTTTTTCGTTGTCAGGGGTGATGTGTATCTTATGAATTTGGTAACTGTATCTTAAACGGATCAGAAATTATGGCTAACTATTCTTATGAGTTTGCATGGGTTTAATAGCATGGAACAAGTTATTCGAATTCGGGAAGACTCTGAGAAACCCCCACGCGCTTCGAATGCAAGATCATGTAACAAGGTATTCAAATTCAGGAAGACTCGGAGAAACCACCTTGCTTGGAGTGTGCATTCGGGAAGACTCTGAGAAAACCACCTCACTTGGAATGCAAGAGCATGGAGCAAGGTATTTGAATTCAGGAAGTCTCGGAGAAAACCTGCAGGGACTGGCAGAGGGCTAGACTTTTTCGAGAGCAATTAGGGCCCGCAGTCGGGGCGTCGTGGCAGGGGCTTGCAGGAGCGAGACCATTTCGAGAGCCTCGCGCAGCCAATCAGAGACGAGATCCTTTCGACCCAAGTCGGGGCGTCGTGGCAGGGACTAGAAGCAGCGAGACCCTTTTGAGAGTTCCACGTAGCCAATCAGTGACGAGACCCTTTTGAGAGCCTCGCGTAGCATGTTAAGCTAATTCTGCAATCTCTCATTTGCCCAAAAATGAGTCATTTAGCCCGATTGTGGAGCCATGAGAAATTTCAGTCCGATTGTGCATAAAAAATTTTTTTGAGAGAAATTCGGGAAATTTGCTGGCATTTTGCCCTTTTTTATTGGTACTGTCTGCCAAAATGGCCGCCGAAGGAAGGGGAAAGGGGAAAAATTACATCATCCAAGATCGCCGACGCCAGTCCTCCAGTCCCGCGCCCGGCACCCCTGTTCACCAATTGTCTATTTATAACTAGTTCCACTGTATCCGCTACGAGTTGAGGACATAGTCCTTTACCATTGGCGTTGGGGGAGATGTTTTGTATCACGTCAACGCGGACAAGGCACGCAAACTGCAGCGACACGTCACGTCGGTTTCCTGGACAGGGGGAGAATACAAAACACACTGCAAAGCACAGCACCGATGCGCTTCCCTCTGGTGACACAGTATTCGGGACAATCACACCACGAAGATTAGGCCTGTTCACGGTTTCTTCACACTTTTTAAATCAAACCTCTGAAAAATCACCCCGTGTTTGATGTGTTTCGTTGTTTCCTAAATATCCCATTATCACAAGCATTTTATACTTGTGTTGACATGAAAATATCGTGATTTTGTCAAATTCAAATGTTATTTTATATTTTACCTATAAACTATAATACTTCATTTGTTATTACTATTAATAAAATGGCGAGAAAATAGATGTGTTGGTAATGCCTAGCAATAAATAGTTCATATGCAAAATATTGTTACAATGAGTGCGCAAGAAAACGGTGTGTTGTCCCTTAGGTGTAATTTTCTAGACTTGGTTAAGCTTTCTTTGCATGAGGCGGAGGAATATCGTAGAAGTAAAACATTAGCAGGGCTTCAGAAAAGTTGGTAGTAACCGTGAATGGACTGTATATAACACTATGAACGGGGTCTGTCTGTGGACCCACGCCGAGAACAATCCTTAAGGTAGGCGGCCGAACGGTGCGAGCTCCAGCAGAAAACTTTTTATTAAAAAACCGCCCAACGTGTCTGAGTGATGTCTGCTTGCGAATAGCATTCAAGAAGCGTTGTGCGACTGTGTACGTTTTTCAGTTCCTCCATTTTTCCCTAAAGCATGTTTTTGTGATAGTACAAATGCCTCAATTAGATGCGTTCACTGTCATTTTTATGTATAAACATTCCCTTACAAAAAAATTTTATTATTGCGTCATTAAATGTTAGGGTCTCCACTGAAAGTCGCATAGAGGCGCGTTATCGACGGCGAGATTGCACATCAGTTCAGTGCTTTACGCGTAGAGGCGATGAGAGAGTTGATGCGCATGTCTCNATTAACCTTAGATTAAATGCTGTTAATACAGGTTGCATACTTACGCCTGCAGATGTAAAGATGACTCTTAAGATACAACTTCAATTTGGCGTACCACTCGTCGTTTCTCGTCATAATATTCAGCCTATGGCAGCGATAAATACAGGTTAGTCACATATTTTATTTGATTGGCTCAACGTGTATTGGACCTCCTTCGCTAACAATTGCTATTGAAACTATTTCTTGGGCATTAATTCATATAATTTCAATTTAATTAACCTTAACCTTCCATAGCGAAAAACATTTAAATATGACACAATGCAACTGTTATTATTTGAGACTGTTTCGAATGTCATGCATTGGAGGCAAATTTCAGCAAGTAAATATATTTTTGTGTTAAAAGTTTATCAAATTATACATACAACTACACCAATTTTGATTTGTTGAGTTTTATTCCAATTTTAACCACTATATTTAATATTATATTTATTTGATACTGATGGTAACTCGCTATTTTGGAAATTATAAAGTATATCAACCAATTTCCTCAAGATTCACTTTACATCCGTAAACTGAAAATTTTGAATCAGTCTTGTGAAAATCGTTACAGTCCGAATAAGTAGGTGCCAGATTATTTAAAGGGCAGTGCTTTGATGAGTATTTTTATGGTAGATGGGTGCATACAGAACGACGTATTTTAATTTGTTTTGTATATTTATAAACAGTCGGTTACTTCAGAAGTCATGCCACATCTCTCTGTAGCTAACAAGTGCACGTATGTTGTAGCCAATTGGAAGACCTTTAATACATTCTAGCGTTAAACAATCCTAGAGAATATTTTTATAGACATTTTTGCTGAAAACATTCTTTCTTCGGATTAATTTCTTTAGAATATACTTTTAACGCTCAATAAACATTAGTTTCAAAGCTAAGAAAGAACTACAGAGTGTTTAGTCACACTTATGGGTAGTTCGTTTGAAAATATTTCGAACATATTTTAATTACTACGGTTTTTTTTTTCCTCGCAATGTATTGTTTAATTCAGTGTGACGTAAGAAACTTTCTTGCTGTGTCTTCGCATAACGCACACTTTAATCTTCATAGGTGAGTGTGTGACGTCAAAGAGCCGGATTGCTGATCTTTGTTGGAGTATGTGCGTGTATTTATGTCGCTTGTACAGTCCTAAATATGTCCAGCATCCGAAACAGTCTCGCCCAGATTGATTTAAAAGGTATCGAAAATAACAGTAACTTCTTCATTGACTCCTGCCATAGCGAAATGAACCGGCGCCTCTTTTCTTTCGGCTGTGTTATCGGCTCACGCAAACAAAGCCTAATCTAGTATAGAAAATTACACCAAAGGGACGACGCACCGCATTCGTGCTCACGCAGTTTAATAATATTTTGCATAAGAACTATTTCTTAATAGGTATTACCAACACACCTGTTTGCTCACTGGCTTTTATTCATATTAATTAAAAATGAAATATTATAATTTATAGATAAAACAAAATTAAAATTTGAGTTAAACAAAAAAATAAGGTACTTTTATGTTAACAGAAGTAAAAAACGCTTGTGGTACATGGCATATTTAGGAAATAACATAACACGCCAAAAATGGAGCGATTTTTTAAATGTTAGATTCAAAAAGTGTGAATAAACCGCGGATGGACAGTAGTTTCCGTGTCGGCTGGACGCCAGATCGCGGCTGGCTGTGAAAGGGGGCGAGAGCTAGTTAGTAAGACGCGTGGTAGTGGACCTTATCGCCACCTGGCGGCGGTAGCGTGGGTCGACGGCGCAGCAGGTGCTGGGGCGCTGCGTTGTGCAGCATCATTGTTTAGGGCGCGGTGCAGTTTGCCTCGTCTTGCCCCTTCGTCTTGTGTAGTTCCTAGGTGTCGAGGGGGGAGGAGGAAGGGCGTTACGCAGAACGGGTGGCGCGTGNGTCGAGGGGGGAGGAGGAAGGGCGTTACGCAGAACGGGTGGCGCGTGTGCCCGCGCGTCCACGTAGCTCTAGCGCTGGCCCACACAGTGAGTACGTACTAGAGATGTCTGAGTCGAAGGCTGTTCACGACAAACTGACCACTTTCGAAAGCCCTGCCAAGATATACTTGTGTGCGCATTGTGTATTATTCCACCATACTGTGGCTACAATGGTTTGACTACAGTTGGGAGTGCGAGGGTGAAGAAATATAATAAAAATAAAGGTATATACTATCCTTATGGATTAATTATTAATTTATTTGTCACACAATGCGTGAAAGCGAATTCCTATTCATTCATAACAGAACCGAAATTGCAAACGAAAGCGATCCCGTTTCTCTGAAAACATAAAATATATATTGATCTTCAGTACTTCGTAGGTCCCTTTTTCCTCTTGATAATGTTAGATAATCTCCTTGGTATCGATCTCACCAAGGTTTTTGTAGTTTCGCTCAATATTTTATTCCACTCAGATCTAAGGGCATTCCTTAGGTAATTTATGTTGGAAATCTCAACATACCCGTGACTAGGCGACCGCCTTAAAAAGTAAAAGTAACTTTAAATACTTTACTTTACTTTCGAAATGTAACTGGGCGTTAGTTAAAAGAGTAATTCAACAGAACCTCGTTACCAAGTGTGTCACTCTTGCACATTCACATTAGCCCACAGCAAAATGGTTGATTTTAAAGAAAGAAGTTCACTCAACGTAAAATTATTGGGAAACGCATGGCGAAAGTTATAACGGTACATGATCAAAAGTAATAATGTTTCGTTACGAAAAACATAGTGTTATCAATTCTAACAAAAACAAATGCTGAAACAAAATTACTTCACAACAAATAAATTAATACAAGCTAGTTACTTGACCTGTTTTAATTAAAAATTGCTGTATAGCAGATCGTGTGCCAAGGAATACGGCTCGGGTATTGATCGGGAATAAAACTGTGTCTTAAAATGTATAATATTGATTATGGAACGTGTTTACATAATGTGCCTTAAATGAATACAATCGCTGACAGATGACAGGTACCAGTAGGCCTACAACATTTTTGAAACTAAGCTATTGTTGATTCAGAAGTTACGGTAAAGTAATTTAGATTTTGGCAGGCGTTACAATTAATTTGTAACTTAGTTACTTTACAAGTTCATTTGTAAAATAATGTAGCAAGTTATTTTAAGAGTTACTTAAAATTAACTGTTTACTAAGTAACTAGTTACAGTCGGTTCACGACTTGAAGAAAATTTTGAAAAATCAACCTTTAAAAAAACACCCTAGCCGTTAGCTACATGAATATAACTTTACAAACAGCGGCGAGCGCGGATACAGTTAAGCCGTTAGGTTGCCAGCACAAAGAGAGGAAATAGTTCCAAAGTTTTAACGCAATTGCTAATTTATCGCTTACAAATGGGTGTCGAAAAGACTTGTATCTTATTATGCAAATTATTAATGACGTGATCCTAACGTATTTAGATTTCAACGTTTCTTGTATAGTCACAATATCACGCTCAAGGTGAAAGTAACCAGACCATTTGTTTACTACCTTCGTTCTATGTGTTGTTGACACACGTGCCAGAGAATTTGTGCGATTATCTCGTTTAACCTATAATAATTCATTTATTTGTCTTGTTTTACTAATATCCGCTCTTTATTATATGGTTTTTAATAACGTATGATTTTAATTTGTGCTCACTTTCTTGTTGTACTGATGTGTTTCGTGCACATGTATTTCCTCTGCCACTCTATTCTAACTTTGCAGTATTTGCACATAAGAATTGTTTTCACATTGTCGAAGACGTAGAATCCTTCACTCGCAAACTCTGCCGTCCTGTCGAAAACCGTCTCAACCATTTTTAAATAACGTTTTACAATTGCGCGAAACATCCGACTCAACCACCACGCCATTTTAACGTCTGTAGTAATTTCGATCAATACTGATGATCTTGCCTTCGATGTACGGGAATTTATCGAAAGTCACTAACAATCGATTGTAAATAGACAGCAACTATCGGTTCATCAAACTACTCGCATTTTGGGTTTATAGAATGAAATGTTTTTCGCTGGCATCGCATATTCTTTCGTGTGAAATTCTCAAGATTAAAAACTTTACGCTTGTGGAATATCCATTAATTATATTTACATGACTTTTGTAATGGGTACGTGCGTAAGAACACATGTACACACACACAGTGGAATGTAAACATTGCATGTAAACATTGCCATGTGTCTGCCACATGGCAGTCACATGGCAATGTTTGTTTACATTTGGCGGAAGGATACGAAATGGGCTTGAAAGTAAATCTTTAGCAGGGCTTCAAGAAAGTCTCTTCCAGTCGTGAACTGACTATAGGTACCTTCGTTAAGTTACTACCCAACACTGGTATGTAAACAGAAGCGATATCCCGTTGATGTAAACGTACCCGCTATGGCTGATTGGTTGTGGGATGCTCTAGAAGCAGTATCTTGCGTCTGGTTGGCAACGTTGTCATGTAGAAGATTCTTCATTGGTCCAGCCGATGGCTCTAGGCACTGGCCGATGAATGGCGTCCTGCCAAATTTGCTAGCAAGTGTGGCCATTCTCCTTGATCGCTCGGAATACTCGCGGTAGCTGTGTATCTTTACACTCGGTCATTATGGAGCCGGGTTTTGTGATACACAGGATATTTCCGATTGTAGCGAAGTACAAATCGCTATAAGGGAATTTATTTAATTGCATCTTATTAACCACACCCCTCTAACGACTGTTTAATGTCGCAGGGTTAATCGCGCGGGCCGTATTAGAATGGACACCATACACTAAACTTAACCCAAAACCACTACCCGGGCTTTGAACCCAGGATGCTTCGCACTGTAAGCTGACGTGGTTACAAGCTGCAGTGCCACGCGGATATATGTAAATATAATGTGGCAAGTAGCGTAGATATAGGCTGTTCACGGTAAAGTGAGCACATTTATTTATCCTCCCACCACATTTTAAAATTAATATTGTCATGCAAGTAATAAACACAATGTATATATTTCACCAGACTCGAAAGTTAACGTCTAAGGTTACAATAAAATATATTTATTGACTATTATTCGAAATGAGAGGGCTTCAAAAAGTGAATAGCCTATGGGTGGAAAGCACCCTTCAGTGACCTTGGTCTGGCGAGGATGTACAGGCGGGGGAGAAGAAGGAGAAAGTCAAGAGTAAGGTACAGTCTACGTTAAAGTGAATAGCAGTATCAAAATATCACGATTTATATCAATTTCAAAGCTGGTTCACCATTAATTTATCACTTTCGAAATCAACCGTTGGGAAAAATATCGGTATCATGCTACACATAGGTCATTAATGGCAAAAAAAAAAAAATAGCAGGAATACTTAATAACATAATGTTGCTAGCGAATTAGAAAATATTATTCTATATCTTAATGTCTTGTGAAATCTTATGTTTCAATGAAATGCAGCTGATATATTTTTTTTACTTACAACGACAAATACTGGCAAAAGAGTTACACATTTGTATTTATAGCAGTTTCAGAATGTCGCTTGACAAAACCGTGGACTCTTGTCGTTAGGTCTGTGGCAATGTTGATTGTTGCATGCGGCAGAGTAATACGCAATGGATGAAAAGGAAAGACTAAATCACGTTTTCAAGTGCTTCGTTAACCGTCAACTAAAAGTGCTATGTTTCAAACTTATCGCAACATACCTAAACTGTTGCTATGCAAAGGAGGAACTCTCATTTTTCAACCCTCTTATGAATCAGGAAATTCCTATACGATGACTGTCTTCAGATTGAAAGGCTCAGAGGTTTAGCTACCAACCCTGGTGATACCAAATGATACGGCGTCCACGGGTAGATTACACATCGATGGTGCATGTGGATCGCAAAAAAAAAAAAAAAAAAAAAAANAAAAAAAAAAAAGTAGTCTTGCAGCATCAATAATTAAAAAGAAAATACCTCTGCTGCCAAGAAAGCTTTACTTAATCGTACACTGGAAAGCTATAGTCAAAAATATTAAAATTACCGCGCATTAAAAATTATTTTACACCAAACCTTTGATTAAAAATCACCGTGTGTTTTTTTTGTACAATGGACTCAGATATAATCACAAGAGGATACTTTATAATACAGAAATTTGGAACTTCTCAAAATAAATATTTTGTTCTGACTTTCTGAACTGCTCTGCAAAGTTAAACAATTTTTTCTCTTCAATTTCGACTTGGAATACCGTGATCGCTTCTCTGGGGGGTTGCAAGTTAGTTATAAAGTTGGAACACTTATCTCAGAAAAAATATTTTCCCGTAATACGAAGCCTTTCTGAATTGGAATGGCTTTTCAAAAACTTCACTCCAGACTGCCGTTACTTGCTGCTTAATAACGTCAATATTTTCAAAAGGAGTAACTCCAAATAAAACATATGAAACGGTTAGAAAAATAAGTATAATTTTTCGAACTCAGCATGTGAAAAATGAGCAGTGTTCCGTACGCTAATTTCATATTTACGAGTTTACCTGTGTTTAGTAAAAATGTGGTCTGTCATTCCCAAGTGTGTATCACCAATAAACTCCTACTGCTAACCAGTGTTGTTCACAAATTTGTTTTTAAATAAGAAATTGATAACACGAAGTTAAATATTTAGGTGCAGCGCTTGATTAATTTTGTCTTATAACAATAATTATTTAANAAGAAATTGATAACACGAAGTTAAATATTTAGGTGCAGCGCTTGATTAATTTTGTCTTATAACAATAATTATTTAATTTATTTGAAAAACAGCGTACACGTAATGAAAATGAATGTGCATGACTCTAGTTTAACGTAACGTTTATATGGTGATTGCTAGTTTGGATTAATTAATGCAATTATGAAATATAATATTGGATGCTAAGTTCTTAATTAAATTTGANTGGTGATTGCTAGTTTGGATTAATTAATGCAATTATGAAATATAATATTGGATGCTAAGTTCTTAATTAAATTTGATTTATTCATCATTTAAAAATAAATTTAAAGTTTTATATTTTTATTAACGCCACCAAATCTATGTAATCTTAGAACCTCATAAGATGTTTACTGTTGTCATTGTAACGGAATGTTGAACGCGCGTGGTCTATGGTACGTATATGGAATAGTACAATTGTTTTATGTAATAAACCTGAAAAAAAGTATGTTTTATTTTCGGCCCTCTTGTTCTAAGGGATCCTGGGGTGCCGATGTGGTCTCCCTCGTAGTGTATTAATTTAGAAATAGTTAACGAGTTTCACATTTTACCAAGGTCAAGAGAACGTGGAAGACGCGCAACCACAGAGATAAGTCAAAAGTCCTTGTTCAGGCTACATGCGCACTAGATTTTAGGAGATATATCTACATTATGGCTATCCGGCGTATGTTAAGATGCCGTCGACTATAAGGAACATCAAATGGCCCGAGATCCATCGCCAGGGAAGCCAGCGAGGGACCGGCAAGAACAGAAGGAAACTACAACTACATTGATTTTACCTTAATTATTGAATTTTTGCTTACATTATAGCCACAATGTTACCAAACTCAGTCTATGCATACAGGGAAAAAAAGGAGACTCAGTGTATGGGTGCTAAAAGTACGGTGAATGAAAACAGAAATTTGTATAACTGTGGTTTACTAGCGAACACTATTGAATAATTATAAGTCTTGAATGAACGCAACATGCGTAATACAAAAATATACCATAAAGTGCCATAAAATATTATGAAGTTACAAAATTTCTTAAATGGTTCTACAGATGAATTTGAAAACCAAAAATGCTCCTGGCCAAATTGTGTTATATATATATACATATATATATACAGCGTGTCTCTAAAAATCACCTACAAACTCCGGATGGTGATTCCTTCAGCAATCTCCTGAAATATCGGAAACTAAGTGACATTAAATGACAATACTCCGAATATTATTTTATTATATTAGGGTCCTTAACCTACAGAAATCATGTGTTTATACCTTCCACGGTAATGAAAATAACAGGGGTTGCCACCCTCTTATCGTGTGCAACTTTTGTACCGTTGGGATTTTGTAATGTTTTATGCCGGCCTATTGAACAGTGTCACTTACATTACTAATATGGTCCTCTTGTTGCAAGTGCGCAGGACCCACCGTTTTCGTTCTAAACACACATGGAGCTTCAGTCCAGCGTTACAATCCATAACACGTAGGCCACACTAAAAAATTGAGTCCATGTTTAGCTGCTTGGTCCACTGCAAAAGTGATGGTGGAAGATTTGGAACACTTGCTGTAAACAACATGTATTACACATTTATAGGTCTATGTCGAAGGCATGACACATTATCTGTTTGGAACATTAAACATCAATTTCCTGAGAACCATGGGGTGTAGCATATTGACACAGGTCAACATTTTTTGATACAATAACCATACCACTTACGCACTGTAAGCCTTACCTACAACCTTGATTGACCAATCAAATGAACCGTGGAACAGTGAAATTTGTTTACCATACATTCATAAATGTACAATGTGACCAGCATGAGACGCCCAAACGACATATACGCGATAATCAAACTCGTTCCCCTCTCTTGTCAGCATCTCCGGTGTTATGGTTTGGATGGCGTTCGTAACGCTCGTTTTGAGGTGGTGAGGGGGAAGCGAGCTCGCATTCGACAAGTCAATGTGAATGGGAGGGTCTCATGTTTCCCGTTATGTGCCGAGAGATGACTCTGGGAGCGTTTGTCATCGCACTATGAGCGTGTGTTGTGTGTTAGTCCGCATCACGATGGCGACGGAACAACAGAAGGCGTTATGTGTTAATCAGTAAGCTAAATGTGAATCGGTTACGACTGTTCACCGTGAATTCCGTCGAAAATACAGACGCGTCCTCCCAATAGGTGGAGTATCGTACGTTCGTTTCGTCAGTTCCGTGACACAGGGTGCCTTTGCAAAGCCAAACGTTCCAGGCGGCTGCGTGTGTCCGAAGAGAATGTGCAGCGGATTCAACAAGCGTTCGTTCACTGTCCGAGAAAATCAAATCGACAAGCTAGCCGGGAAATGCAAATCCCTCAATCGACGGCATGCACAGTGTTGCGAAAGCGATTGCTGTACAAACCATACAGGTTACAGCTTGTACAGGCTCTTACCGAAAGGTATAAAGAACTGAGACGTAATTTATGCGCGTTCGTTCTTGCCCAGAACGAGGTAGACGATGCGTTCATGCCTAAGCTGGTTTTTAGCGATGAAGCGACGTTCCATACAAATGGTAAGGTGAACCGGCACAACGTGCGGATATGGGGTCAGGAGGCTCCACATGAAACCACCGAACACGAGCGCGCTGCCTCCAAAGTGAACGTGTATTGCGCTGTATCCAAAGACACAGTTTTCGGCCCTTTATTTTTTCAAGAGCCCACTGTTACTGGAATCCCTTATTCGGAAATGCTTATAGAGTGGTTTTCCTCAGTTAGAAGAGGCGGCGGGGACTTCATTTTCCAGTAGAATGGTGCGTCACCATATTGGCACCTAGCTGTTAGCGGATACCTGAACGAGGTGTTACCGCAACGCTGGATTGGTTGAGGAGCGGTTGGTGATCAGGCTATTTATCACTGGCCCCCAAGAAGCCCGGATCTTACCCCGTGCGATTTTTTTCTATGGGGGTACATAAAGGATCAAGTGTTTCGTCCACCATTGCCGGCTAACATTGACGACCTCAAAACGAGAATTACGGACGCCTTCCAAACCGTAACACCGGACATGCTGACAAGAGTGTGGAACGAATTTGATTATAACGTAGATGTCGTTCGGGCTGCTCGTGGTGGTCACATTGAACATTTGTGAATGTATGGTAAACAAACTTCAAAGTTCCACGGTTCATTTCATTGGTCAACCAAGGTTGTAGGTTGTTTGGTTTGATATTATAGACCTTCAAAGTTAAAGTATTATTTTATGCTCTGCCTGTATATTTGAGTTTCCTCTGCGTCATTGTCTTCGAGGCTATAAATATTCAGATTAGCACTGTTGGCACCTTCAGTGTAAAATTTGTGTGCTAATTCCAGGAAGTGTTTATCTTATTTGTCAATTTTTAATTCGCGATGTAAGTCTACTATAGGGCAGTAACGTGACGCGTCTGCTGCTATGCGTAGACATTTATTTTGAAATACTTGGATAAGTTTTAAATGTGTTTTTGCTGCATGTACCCAGGCAGGCGCAGCATAAGTTATTACTGGGCGTATCAGGATTGTATATAGTAATACGGCCTTATTTCGGGTGATTTCACTTCGTGGGTTTAAAGTGTGGTAAAGGGCGTTTAATATGGCATAGGCACTGATACTTTTGGCATCTATGTGCGCCTTCCAGGAAATTTTGCGATCCATATGTGCGCCTAGGTATTTTACTACTTCTTTATGTGGGATCTGTTCGCCAAACGTATTTATTTCGGGGCGGTCTTCCACTTGGAGTAAGTTTCTGAGGGTGAAAAAATGGATTCGCTTTTCGTAACATTAATTTTGATCCGACATTTTGTGTAGTGACTTTAAAAGTCATTAAGGGTGGTTTCAAGCCATTGTGTTCCTAATTCCAAGCTGTGGAAGCGATTGAAAATAACTGTGTCGTCCTCATAGCAACCTAACTGTAGAAGTCTGTGGGCAGGCTTTGGCATATCGCTAATATAAACATTAAACAGTACTGGGCCTTAGCTACTGCCTTGTGGCACTCCAGCATATATTGTTTTCGCATCCGATTTAGCTCCTTCACAGGTAACAGTAAAGGTCCTGTGGTCCAGCTAACTGCTTAGTAATTTAATATAGCAGTCTGAGAGGTTTACTGAGGAGACAAAAATCATGGGATACCTCCTAATATCGTATCGGACCTCCTTTTGCCCGGCGAAGTGCAGCACCTCGACGTGGCATGGACTCAACGAGTCGTTGGAAGTTACAGGCAGAAATATTGAGCCATGCTGCCTCTATAGACGTCCATAATTGCGAAAGTGTTGCCGGTGCAGGAGTTTGTGGACGAAATGACGAAATGTCCCATAAATGTTCGATGGGATTCATGTCAGACGATCTTGGTGGCCAAATAATTCGCTGGAATTGTCCACAATGTTCTTCAAACTAATCGTGAACAGTTGTGGCCCGGTGACATGGCGCATTGTCATCCATAAAAATTCCATCGTTGTTTGGGTACATGAAGTCCATGAATGGCTGCAAGTGGTCTCCAAGTAGCTGAACATAACGCTTTCCAGTCAATGATCGGTTCAGTTGGACCAGAGGACCCAGTCCATTCCATGTAAAAACAGCCCACACCATTATGGAGCCACCACCAGCTTACACAGTTCCTTGTTGACAACTTGGATCCATGGATTCGTGAGGTCTGCGCCACACTCAAACCCTACCATCAGCTCTTACCAACTGAAATTGGGACTCATCTGACCAAGCCATGGTTTTCCAGTCGTCTAGGGTCCAAACGATATGGTCACGAGTCCAGGAGAGAAGCTGCAGTAGATGTCGTGCTGTTAGTAAAGGCACTCTAGTCAGTCTTCTGCTGGCATAGCCCACTACAGCCAAAGTTCGCCGCACTGTCCTAACAGACACGTCCGTCATACGTCCCACATTGATTCCTGAGGTTATTTCACGCAGTGTTGCTTGTCTGTTAACGCTGATCATTCTGCGCTCACGTCGTTGGTCTCGGTCATTAAGTGCAGGCGGTCGGTCACTGCGTTGTCCATGGTGGGAGGTTATGCCTGAAATGAGGTATTCTCGGCACACTCTTGACACTGTGGATCTCGGAATGTTGAATTCCCTAACCATTTCCGAAATGGAATGTCCCATGCGTCTAGCCCCAACTACCATTCCACGTTCAAAGTCTGTTAATTCCCGTCGTGCGGCCATAATCACGTCAGAAACCTTTTCACACGAATCACTTGACTACAAATGAAAGCCCAACCAATGCACTACCCAGTTATACATTTTTTAGGCGATACTACTGCCATCTGTATATTTGCATATTGCTATCGCATGACTTTTGTCACCTCTGTATTTCGTGTAGCTTGTAGGCTATATTAAGCCTGCGTGATAGACGCGATCAAAGGATTTTTCAGTATCTAGAAATACTGCAACTGCATGATCCTTAAAGTTGATATCATTAGTAATAAGTTATATTCTATCAATCGCACCAACTTGTATGTTGTCCTTAATATAGCAATTAATGCGGTGAGTATATTGCAGCCTTAAGTGGTTTTACTGCGTGATAATATTACTTATGTTTTGTTGGAATGTTTGAAATTTTTTTGTGATGCTGTTCTCTGGAAGTGCTTGGCCATGCCTTGTTGTATGGCTTCTGTAAGGACGGAAATCGCTTCGTCTATGTTGTGGGTTGCAGTTAAAGGATGATCATTAATTTGTTTTAAGTTATTATCCATAAGATTATTAAATGCAGGCCAGTTTTCATTTTTAAAATCTCTGAATTTCTTCGGGACGTTGCTTTCGGTGTCTGAGGCTTGAAAATCTATGTGTGTTGGGTAATGATTTGAAGAAAGATATTATTTTATCCTAAGTTCGGACCCAGTATTAAATTGTTTATTTATTACTTTATATAGCATATCAGGGTGCTGGTTTAAGTTTGAGGGGTTATAGGTCGGCTCTTGAGGCGCCACGATTTGTTAATTTATATTAGCCTGGTGTCTCTTATTAGCCAGGTGTCTCTGTAACAGCATGCCATTGGCTGTTCTAGTTTGCGAATGCCAGTTGGGATGTTTCGCATTAATGTCTCCAATGGCACGAATAGTTTGTCTTACATTATTTCTTAAAGTATCTTAGAGAGCTGCTGTAAGTGTGCACCCAGGTGGAGAATAAATTGACAGCAGTTTTGTTTTTTTGTTGGCCTAATTTTAGTTCAATGCCAACAGCTTACATTGCTGAGAAATCTGGAAGTATTATTTCGTAATGGGAGGTTTAGTGGTGTCACATCGGTATATGACATGTCCTGGAATGTAAAATCGGTCTGTTAACTTCAAATGTGTCTCGTTTACTGCCGCGATTTTTGCGTTATTATGAGACAAATAGTCAATAAATTCGTCCTTTTTACTGTTAAGGCCGCACACATTCCAATAGAGAATAGTGTTTATGTGTGTGTCGGGATTGTTTACTGTAGCTGCATTATTTTGAGCATGCATGGCAAATATTCTTGGACATCTGCCACTGCAGTACCTGCATTTCTGAACTGTACTGCAGGCTGCTGTGACGTCGCCGTATCTCTGGCATCTGCCACACTGTGAGGGCCCAGTGGGGTGTTGGAATTCCTCCACTTTAATTTGTAGCCCTGTGAAATGTGTCAGAGCCAGGTAGGGTGCAGGGTGGATGCCATTTGGCAATTCAACGACAAATTTATTTATTGCGCGGCGATTTCGGTCGTGGATAAGCCAGCACCTCTGTACTGGCATTATCCCAGCCGCGAATTCCTCTTGGAGGAATGCCAATGATGTGTCTACATGGACACGACAGAATACCAGCTTTACTGGTTTTCCCTCGGATTGTCAGAGCAGGCTGTGCTCGTAGCCCAGCTGCTTCATAATCCTCACCGCGGTGCAATAGTTTTGAATCTTGCTGGTGTACACATGAATGCTGTCAGCTCCGCAGAAGACAGCACTCCATGACAGCGTCATGTGTGCATCCAGTGCTCTTTTGAGGGCGGGCCAAGTGTTTGTCTTGATAATGTACACCGTGAACGGTTTTGTTTGCACCCTTTTGGCTGCAGGTTGTTGCGCGGCGCCATTTTGTGGCGCTGTTGTTGTGCCCTGAGGGGGCTGCGGCTATTGTGGGCCCTGAGTGAACGTTTGTGCGTCTTGTAGTGACGCATTTGGCCGCTTGTTAAGCTCCGCAGTTAAGTTTATGGCGTCAGTCTCACTTGGGCACTTCAAAGACTGTTGTTGGATATCCATGGCAGCCCCGAGGTCTCCCATGGTTTCGCTCTCTTTCGTCGCTTAAGGAATAGGGGAATGGTGGAGCGAGAGCAGAAATAAACCTATTTGTTGCCCTAATAAAACACAAGTGTGTCCGCCCGAGGCCAGGCACCTTTTATCTTTGGTTCCCACTACCGAGGACAAGGCCAAGAAGGGCTGGTTGGCTGAGATTTAACTTTAAAAAAATTAATTCGTGTGAAGAATCTAATAGAAAATAGAAGGGATGAGAACTTATCTTTTTATTCTGCTATAGTTCTAAGAAGAACTAGCAGTAGAGATGCTGCAGCTCCTTCCTCATCGCTGGCTGCTCCTCGAATCGTGTGTCGATCCTCCTTGTGAAACAAGAAATCTATTTGCAACATAATTATTAACCCCGACATTTCCTGCTGAAGGCCTAATAACAGTGCTCTCTTTACTAAAATACGTGGCTAACTTACGAGCGATTTTCCGCAGCTGCTCCAAAGTAACTGTGCCAGGATCTATTTCTGGAACTTTCAAATATTGCAAAGACTGCAGTAAGGTGACTTTAGGAAGAACTTGCACCCAAGTGGTACCTGTAAGTGACATTCCTGATCACTATTAAAAAGTCTATCTACCAGCCAAAAAAAGTCATAACTTTGGGAAAAGCCAGTAAAAAGTAAATGGGCAGTACATTCAAAGTACTGAGCACCACGCTCCGCACATAGCAGAGTGGTGCACTCTCTGTGTGCTACCAAAGTCAGTCTGGGCTGACAGGAGAAAAAAAGGAGACGGAGTATATAGGTGCTCTAAAGTACGGTGAATGAAACATGAAATCTGTATAACTGTGATTTACTAGCAAACACTAGTGAATAATTACAAGACTTGAATGAACGCAACATGCGTAATACAAAAAATATACCATAAAGCGCCATATAATATTATGATGTGACAATATCTATTTAATGGTTATATACATGAATTTGAAAACCAAAATATACTCCTAGTCAAATAGTATATATTTATTTTAAAAAAATTTTTATACTTGAAAAAACTATGGGGCGGCAGGGACCTCTTATCGTCACGCAACACAAACTACGCTGCACAAGTCTAGGTAGCAGGTAAATGGACGACCCAGTAAAAATTATAGTAAAACTCGACAAACGAACTATCCAGTTCCTACTATTTAACGGCCAGAAAATACACGGACGTGGCTCCATGGCGGCGCCAAACCAGGGAAACACCAAAAGGAAATAGGAAAAAGGAAAATCGAAACCCCAATAAACAAAAACTACAGGAATGTGCCGCCATGGTGCCAAGCACCGTACAACAAACTGCCTACAAATGGCTGTAAAATACTCATTCTGAAAACATTGTAAACCCAGCTCAAACAACGGAGCAATACACGGGTTAAACACTAAGTATATACTTTAAAACGCCCAATCAAAGAAACACTAATACTGTGCATACCTCGACTCATGTTGCGTTGAGTGACGGCGAACTTAAAGTTGAGACAAGTATGTTGTAGACGGCTCCGCGGAGAAGTGCACCTTAAGGCGCCCGCGCGCCAGTATAAATACACCCCAGACCACCCTGCTAGCAGCAAGTCGGAGAACGTGGTAGAAGAAGGAAGCACTCAGGCAGTCACTGTACGAGCCAGTAGAGGCTCGCGCACTCCGCGAAACANCCGCGCGAGCTAGTCGCGCAGGGCGTGTCACACAAATATGCTCACCGCAGCTCTCGCACAACCACAGTCCCAATTATTGACATAGATATAGGCGCAAATAGTTGTATACGCCACTTTACAACAATGAGAGCTAAATATTTTGACACGTTTGCTAGGTACAAAATTGTGAAATTCGGACAAGTCGTCAACAAGTATTTTCCTTTTTTCAATATTTAGGTATTAATTTTGCTTTCCGATTAGTTTAATTTCAGACCTCATCACTAATTACACGAAACGGACAACTTGAGAGCTGCCATTTTAACAAGATTTCAATTTGCCTTACCGAAAGTTTCAAATTTTTTCCAAAAGTTATTTGCGCAGCTCATTATTTGATAAGAAGTAATTTTTAAATCTGAATATTTTGCAATTACATGGCCAAGTCTGCTAATTACTGTATGATAATATTCGAGTTAGTTTTAATATTGACAGTTTCTTCAGTAAATCTTTATTTATTATTTTCCTACTTGACTTGTCTATATTTCTTTGTAGTGAATAGATTGTTTGTAGGTTCTTTGTGGAAAATGTTTTTCTATGAGTGATATCTAAGCCAAAGCAATCGCGTAATTTTTCTAAGCCTTTCTCGTAAAACACACAGTTATCACACGATTCACACGTTACATAGGAAAAGTTTTACAAAATTGAGCTTTCTATGTTTGAAGGAGTATTGATATACAAAGAAAATTTCGTGTAGAGTAAATAGTAGGTTCAGTGATTATGAAAACATATCTGCTTTCATAAAATGGTTTGTACACAACTATTTAATAAGCGCTATACTCATATTTATAAAAGCGTAGTTCCACATGGCTATTGAATATCTCTTAAATAACCTGCATTTGCATTGTTAAAAAAAAACGTTCTTACTGCGCGGAAGTACACTAAACTGCAGCGAATGTCATTAAAAACAACAATAATTTATTTCAATAAAAATATTTTTGTATGAGGTTCTTTATAAAACAAGGAATTCTTGCACGCAGCAGTTGATAGTGTTACCATTAACGCAGTATGCATTTATCTGTCGAGTAGAGTTGCATATGGAATTTACTGTAAATATTTTGAAAAACATATAGCAAAATTCTTAAATATCATTTTAATAACAACTATGACATAGGAATTTCTGTAAAAATTATCGATCTTTAAAAGTTTGTGCTAACGTAAATGTAGAGTATAATGTACATAGGGACCTAATTAATATAAAAAAATATATATGCATAAAGAGTTCAATACATCTAAAATTGATATTGTTTAATGCAGTAGACAAATGAATAAAAAGCTAATAATAATGTGAGACGTCTTACAACATTACAGAAGGTAGAGCAAAGAGCCTTTTTAAGGACAATTATTTACACCTACAGAAAAAAGATAACGTATTGAAAACATTAATAAATAAAGTTATCTTGTGGTTCTGATAACCTCAGTTGTAAACTAGCAAAGCAGTTTGCTTTTGGCTATATTACATGCACAAGCCACACTTGTAATGCTACACAATGAGGCCAAACGTAAACATAAGTGCCCCTTTGCTCCCAGTAAATTTTCCCGATAGATCTCTTTAGAAGCGAGGACATAAACGCTTGAATAAAGTACACGTATTTGCTGTCATAACGAGTCGACAGAGAACTGCGTGCGCACGAAAGTGCATGTTTGTAGGGCCTCATAAGTTTGTGCAGAGAAATTTCTCATAACTCTTTACACTGCACTGAAAGAAAATATTTGTTAGTAGTTTCAAAAACTGTTCGATTGATGCTTTCAAAGTCGAAATTTTGTTGCTGGTAAAAAAATAGATTGTGGTGCCCAGTAATACGTAGATTAACAAGTACCAACGCTATTTAGTGCTCACCAACATATTTGTTTATTAACAATAAGTTCATTGGCTGCCACCAATACATTTAGTTGGCAGCAATAGAATTAATGTCATCCAAGGTAATAAAATTTTTCTGCGACTGCAAAACTACATCAGTTATATTCTACGCGTGCGCTCTGGCTGGCGTATTCAAAGTGGCCACCTTCTGCCTGGCCACGACGCCATATTTGTCCGTGTTCGTTTCTTTACATCAGGTTGCGAACTAATTCACGAGGGGCATTCTTAAGAACATCGTTTATATCATTCCTTACTTCTAAATAAGTAAATGTTACACGTAAATGATTCCAGAAAATTAACTTTCCATGAGGTTAAGTGTGCAGGCCTAGTCGTGTGTGCCACATATAATACTTATATTATCTACATGCTCCTAAGCGTTAATGTCATGCAAGGTGGCGGAACGGCAACACACTCAACTCATAAGTGACATGTCTAGTGTTCGAGTCCCGCTACTAGCGTAGTCATATTTTTGTATTTTTTTATTCTTTGTGATTACAAACGTGATTTTGTAGTTGCCACTAATACTGGAATGATAAAAAACGTTTGTTGGTGCAAGTAAATATTTTGTGATGTCTATATTGACAAAATAATTTTGTGGCCACCAATAAAATTTTTTTGAAACAACAAAACCGTTTTTTCAGTGTGTTATCGATGTCAGTAACAAGCGGAAACTTCACTGACACCAAGCATCAATGTGGTAGACTCAAGAGAAACAACCTAAACGGGACTGTCAAACTCTGAAGCGTGTAGTGCTAACTAATGATGAAATACCGATGTCAGCGACTACGAGAGTTCACACTGTCGCGCAAGAAGCCATTCTACTCCTAGTTCAGGGACACCTTCACAGCAGAACGTGTCTTCCAATGAAATATAACCTGCGAGAAGGGCCCGACAACAAAATACTGAGTTACACTCACTAGCGTAGACACCTCCAGCTAACAAAACAGTTGGCCAGGCTCAAACTCCGACGCTGGTGCAGTTGTACGTCTTAAACGCTGACTCACATAATAAACTGCATATTACTTCTGCTGGAGGTCAGGTACTGAGGCCTGTGATAGGACTTCTTGCTGGCAGACGGCAGCACTTCGTTTTCCTAGTCATACCGCTATACCCTGTTCACGGTAAACTGAGCAGTCTTGAAAACCCTGCTTAAGATCTACTTGCATACGTATTGCGTGTTATTCCATAATATCTAAAATTAGCATTGCCATGGGCGTTCATGCGTCTGTCCAGTAAAACTGTGACATTATTTAAAAATAAATAGTTTACAGATTTGCTAAATATTAAATTTATATGAATTAAAAAAAATACAGAAACGAATGTGCACCTAACACTTTTAATTCGACGATAAGGCATGGAACTACTTTCCCTCCGCCGTTACCAACTATACTGCGCACGTGCCAGTCAGCGTGCCCGGTAAAATATATGCAGGTAGGGGCAGTGAGAGTTTTCAAAAGTTGATTTCGAAGGTGCTCAATTAACCGCGAATAGCACATACCAGGAAGTCACTCACACTAATACCCCACGTCGTTTGTAGTGGTACAGATGAGACAGTCATTTGACGACGGAGTAGTGGGAGGATATTTAAAAAGTGGTGAGTCATGATACATAATCTGGTCCTCACATGTGCGTAAACCTGGCATGTACCTGACCAATGGTGTTTCATTGGGCGTTCTTTGTCTACAGTAATGTGATAGCAGTAGTGCAATTTTCTGGATATGTTCCTCTCCTCTTGATTTGTGCTTGTGACATTATTTTCAAACGATGTATCTGTGAACTCTGACGCGCTCCAAGACCTTTTTGACAACAAAATGCTCTCATGGTGGCTACACAAAATATGAAACTAAATTCCTCGACTTTTCCAGGTTTCCCTTGCCTCCATCATATTTTTCCCCTAATGTATACCAATGCAAAAAAATAAAATGTTTCGTAAGTTTTATTCAATTGAAGAATTGCACACGAAACTATGTAATAATACACTTTGAAGAATCAATTCAAAGGCATCTCAAAATACTGTATGAGCAATACAGTATGCGTATCAATGCAAAAGCATGACACTAGTTATTCCACTATTATCAACAAATACATACATAGCCCCTACCAAATTTTCCAAAGTAAATTATATTCTTTGGCTTGAAAAATTATATATGGCACATGTAACAGATACATAGCTAATATACACAATATACAATAAAATTAAAGTATAGAAACGCAAAAACTTAAATGTTTTACGATTTATCACTGCTATGGAACCCTACAAGGAACCTTTCAAAAACCGGTATGAAATGCTACAAACCCTACTGCTCCAACTCATCAGCCGGCGTTCAAAAGTACTGAGTGCAAATATGGTACTGGATAAGACCAAAGAATGTAACAGTAGTTAGAAATAGCCGTTTATGGGACAATGGTGCCGGGTGCGGGCAGAGAGGACGAGCGGCGGACATTTGGAATGACGTCGTCCCCTATTTTTTTCCCTTTTTTCCTCGAAATTTACCTTTTCCCCCAAAAACCTCAAAATTTTCTGAATTTCCCTCCAAATTTTCCAAAATTTCCTCCAAAAAAATGTTTTGCGCAATTTCCGCTAATGACTCCGCAATGTGGGGTCGTGACCCCTTTGTTAGGGAATGAGGGATTGAAGGCTCATCTTAAGAAACTGCGTGAGACTCTAGTCTCTGATTGGCTATGCGAGGCTCTCGAAAGGGTCTCGTCAATGACAAGCTAGCACCATTCATATTAGCTGAAGAATGTTCGGGTTCATTACCCCCTGTAATGTAAATTCTCACAGCATAAGCATAGTTGACCCTAATTTCCGAATCGTTTAAGTAATAGTTGTCAAATTTATAACATGCGCACCACCTCCGACAACTAAAATTATCATAGAGTAATGTATGCCCTATGCTAACTTATAAGCATAGATGGTCGTAATTTTCAACCCGTTTAAGATACAGTAGTCAAATTCGTAACATAGATTTCACCTCCGACAACGACAATTATCACAGGGACATAGACACCACTCCCGACAACTTAAATGACCGCATGGTAATTTATGCCCTATGCGAACTTATAAGCATAGTTGGTCGTAATTTCTAACGTGTTTAAGTTACAGTGGCCAAATTTATAACACAGATATCACCACAGACAATGTCAATTATCACAGAGTCATTTATGCCCTCTGCATACTTATAAGCATAGTTGCCATAATTCCCGAACTGTTTAAGATACAGTCGCCAAATTCGCGACATAGACATCACTCCCGACAACGAAAATGACGGCATGGCCATTTTAGCCCTATGAAAACTTAAAATCATAGTTGACAGTAATTCCCAAACCATTCAAGATACAGTCGCCAAATTCAAAAGATATCGCCCCCAACAACGAAAATTATCAGATAATCATTTATGCCCTATGCATACTTACAAGCATAGTTGGTTGAAATTGCCAACCCATTTAGGATACACTAAAATGACCTCATGCTTATTTAAGCCCAATGCAAACTTATAAGCATAGTTGACAGTAATTCCCGAACCATTTAAAGCAGTCACCAAATTCAAAACGTAGGCATCAGCCCCGACAAGGAAAATGACTACATATGCATTTATGTCATATGTAAACATAAAATCATAGTTGTCCATTATTGCCGAGCCATTTAAGATACAGTCACCGAATTCGAAACATCGACATCGCCCCCAACAACGAAAATGATCGCAGTCATTTATGTCCTATGTGTACATAAGCATAGTTGACTATATTTCCGAACTGTTTAATTTACAGCAGTCAAATTCCTAACAAATGCATCACCCCCGACAACGAAACTTATACCATGGTCATTTATGCCCTATGCATACTTACAAGCATAGTTGGATGTAATTTCCGACCTGTTGAAGATACAGCTATCAAATTCATAACATATGTATCACCCCCGACAACTAAAATGAATGCATGGTCATTTACATCCTAAGCTTACTTATAACCATAGTTGAACATAAGTTCCGAACCATTTAAGATACAGCTACCAAAATCGTAACATAGAAATCACATACTCATAACATAGATATAATTCACAACTAAAATTATCACAGAGTCATTTATGCCCTTTATGTACTTATAAGCATAGTTGACTGTAATTGCCGACCTGTTTAATATATAGTAGTCAAATTGATAACATAAACATCACTCCCGACATCTCGAAAGGGGCACGTCTCTGATTGGCTATGCAAGGCTCTCAAAAGTGTCCCATCACTGACAAGCCAGCACCAGTCATCTTGGCTGAAGAATGTTCATGTTCATTACCCATATATACTAATGTATATACATACATACCTACATGCAGATGCAATGTCAGCTTTTTTATTGGCGAGACGCTTTCGAGACATGTTAGGCTTCTTTATCGTGTGCGACAGCGCCCTTTATGTTAGACCTGCGAGAGCCTAGCATAACCTGTTAGGACACTTTATGCGTGGTGGTGTTCTCTTTTTATTACATCGATAGCTTACATTTATGCTGTATGTCTCTTCACATTGCATGCATATGAAAATTATATGTTACATTAGTGACGTTACTGTTCCCGCTATTGTTTTCATAGTAGTGTGCATTGCCTTTAATGCTTTATCAATGTGTATGGTTGGGTAGACTCTTAGATAACTCTCGCACATATGCTTGGGAAGACCCTGAGATAACTCTCCCAGCATGGCCTGCAAGAGCGTGATGTATATCTTGTAGGAGTATTTTTTTTCCTTTGGCCTAACTTACTTGGTCAATCTTTGTTTGCATGTGTTGATGGAATATTAAAAGTTACGAGAACCTCTCATATCCAATCAGGGATGTAGTCCTTTCGTGATGTTGGGAGTGATGTCTATGAATTTTTTTGGCTATCGAATCTTAAACGAGATGGATATTAGGCACAACTAGCATGTAAATGCTTATGTGATATTTGCCGAGGGCTTGTATCAAAAACAAATTGGAACCTGCTATGCTTATACTATGTGAGACGTTACATGATAGGAGGGTAATAAATACGAACATTCTTCAGCCGTGATGAAGGATACTGGCTTGTCAATGTTGATATCCTTAGCCTTGTATAGCCAATCAGAGAAGAGAGCCTCTCACAGCATGTTAGGTAATATCCCTCAATCTCCCATTGGCCAAAAAAGAAGGGGGGGTCACATAATGAGGGTCATTTCAGCATATGTATAAACGAATTTCTAGAGGGAGTCACCGAAGCCCCGCACTGCTGGCTGTAGCAAACAATTAATAATACTTTAAATAGTTCAACAGTTTCCGAAACTCTCGCCGACTGGAGTGTGTTTACAACACCTTCTAAGCATTATAACAGTTAGTATCTTGTTATGCGCCGTGGGAGCAAGACCTATAACGGACGGGGGTCTTCTGTACGTGTGTGTATGTAAGCATCTACATGATTTTCTTTGTGTACTGACTGACGTGAGCGTACAGCATATGTAAAACATATTTCTCGGGAGGAGTCGCGCAGAGCTTAACCTATGGTGTAACTTACTTGGCTAATCTTTTTTTGCATGTGTTGATGGGTCTGTGTATGTAAGTGCATGCATGAATTTTGCGTACTGATGCCGTGAGCATATATCATATCTAAAACATATTTCACAGGAGGAGCCATGCAGAGCTCTCCCCTTTGGTGTAACATACTGTTCGTCGTAGTGTTCGGCGTCACTGTTTATGTTAGGTATCGGGCATCGTTGAGTGCTCGGCAACACCCTTTAAGTTAAAATACCCGTGCTGTTGAAGTGTATGGTATCGCCCTTTATGTTATGCCATGCGCGCTTCGTCACAGTGTTTGGTGTCACCCTTTGTGTTAGGTGACATGCATCGTTTAAGTGTTCGGTGCCATTCTTTATATTAAAATACCTGCATCGTTGAAGTGTACAGTAGCGCCCTTTATGTTATGCCATGCGCGCTTCATCACAGTGTTCGGTGTCACCCTTTATATTAGGTGGAGTGCATCGTTGAAGTGTTCGACGCTGCTCTTTATATTAAAAATGCCCGCATCGTTGAAGTGTAAGGTAGCATCCTTTATGTTATGCCATGTGCACTTCGTTGCAGTGTTCGGTGTCGCCTTTTATGTTAGGGTGCATGCATCGTTGAAGTGTTTGGTGCCAGCCTTTATATTAAAATGCCCGCATCATTGAAGTGTACAGTAGCGCCCTTTATATTATGCCGCCTGCGCTTCGTCCCAGTGTTTTGCGTCGTCCTTTATGTTAGGTGGCATGCATCATTGATGTGTTCAGCGGTGCCCTTTTATATTAAAATGCATTTGTTGTTGAAGTCTATGGTAGCACCCTTTATGTTAGGCCACGCATGCTTCGTCACAGTGTTCGGTGTCACCCTTTATGTTATGGTGCTTGCATCGTTGAAGTGTTCGGCACCACCCTTTATATTAAAATATCCTCATAGTTTGAATGTTACGGTAGCACCCTTTATGTAATCCTTGCATGCTTCGTCGCAGTGTTCAACGTCGCTCTTTGTTAGGGTGCGTGCGTCGTTGAAGTGTTCGGCGCCACGTTTTATATTAAAATGCATGCGTCGTTGAAGTGTGCGGTAGAGCCCATTTTGTTATACTTCGCACACTTTGCTGCAGTGTTAGGCGTCATACTTTATATTGTTAAGTATCATGCATTGTTAAAGTGTTAAAATGTGTGCATCGTTGAAGTGTACGACAGTGCCCTTTATGTTATGCCACGCGCTATTAGTCACAGTGTTCTGCATACCCCTTTATGTTATGTGGCATGCATCGTTGAAGTGTTCGGTGCTGCCCTTTTATATTAAAATTCATGTGTCATTGAAGTGTATGGTAGCGCCCTTTACGTTATGCCACGTTCGCTTCGTCACAGTGCTCGGTGTCACCCTTTATGTAATGGTGTGTGCATCATTGAAGTGTTTGGAAACATTCTTTATGTTATACCAAGTGCCATGGCGACGTCCTTTATGTAATCCCTCGCGTCATGGCGACTGGGGAATACTATGAGATAATCCTCCCAGCTTGGAATGCTAGCTTGTGATGTCTGAGACAACCTAACACTTGAAATGCGAGAGCATGAAGTATATGATCTAGTAGGAACGAATTAAATGGTAATTGTATTTGGGGAGACTCGNCACTTGAAATGCGAGAGCATGAAGTATATGATCTAGTAGGAACGAATTAAATGGTAATTGTATTTGGGGAGACTCGGAGATAACCCATGATGTAGTGACCAGTCGGGTGACATGGTAGGGATTTGGAGGACCAAGAGAACCCCCCTGCAAGAGTATGATGTAGAGACNTATTTGGGGAGACTCTGAGATAACCCATGATGTAGTGACCAGTCGGGTGACATGGTAGGGATTTGGAGGACCAAGAGAACCCCCCTGCAAGAGTATGATGTAGAGGCCAGTCGGGTGATATGGCAGGGATTCGGGAAGACTCGGAGAACATCCCCTGCAAGAGTGTGGTGTAGGGGCCAGTCGGGATGTTAGGGAAAACTCGGAGAACACCCTCTTGCCTATGTTATGTACTGCTAGTTGTACCTTAAATGGTTCGGGAATTATGATCAACTATGCTTATAAGTTCGCATAGGGCTTAAATGACCACGGTTCGGGAATTACGCCCAACTTTGCTTATACATTCGCATAGGGCTTAAATGACCATTTGTTAATTTTCCTTGTCTGCAGCGATGACTATGTTATGAATTTGGCGACTACATATTTAACGGTTCTTGAATTACGGCCAACTATGCTTATAAGTTCGCATAGGGCTTAAATGACCATTTGTTAATTTTCCTTGTCTGCATCGATGACTATGATATGAATTTTACGACTACATCTTAAACGGTTCTTGAATTACGGCCAACTATGCTTATAAGTTCGCATAGGGCTTAAATGACCATTTGTTAATTTTCCTTGTCTGCATCGATGACTATGATATGAATTTTACGACTACATCTTAAACGGTTCTTGAATTACGGCCAACTATGCTTATAAGTTCGCATAGGGCTTAAATGACCATTTGTTAATTTTCCTTGTCTGCATCGATGACTATGATATGAATTTTACGACTACATCTTAAACGGTTCTTGAATTACGGCCAACTATGCTTATAAGTTCGCATAGGGCTTAAATGACCATTTGTTAATTTTCCTTGTCTGCATCGATGACTATGATATGAATTTTACGACTACATCTTAAACGGTTCTTGAATTACGTCCAACTATGCTTATAAGTTCGCATAGGGCTTAAATGACCATTTGTTAATTTTCCTTGTCTGCATCGATGCCTATGATATGAATTTTACGACTACATCTTAAACGGTTCGGGAATTGTGGCCAACTATGCTTATAAGTTAGCAAAGGGCTTAAATGACCATTTGTTAATTTTCCTTGTCTGCGTCAATGCCTATGATATGAATTTGACGACAACATCTTAAACGATTCGGGAATTACGGCCAACTATGCTTATAAGTTCGCATAGGGCTTGAATTACTAGTTGTTAACATTCTTCAGCTAACATGACCGGTACTGACTTGCCAGTTTCGAGAGCCTCACATAGCTAATCTGTAAAAGATCTAAATTAATTTTTTTTAAATTAAAATTTAAGAAATAAAAAAAATTAAAAAAAAAATCTCCAAAAAATGGTGAGAGCCTCGCGTAGCCAATCAGCGATGAGGGCCTTGAGTAGCGCCGCGCATCTAGCACGTGGTGGCGTCATCGTTGTCCCCGCGGGAGATGCACGCCATCTCCTCGCTCCCTGCCAGGCGCCAGGTGTTTTAGAACCCCCTTTTTATAGCTACTCACTGTGATCGGAGAATTGCAAGTTCATTTGGAGAAGCAAGTCATTAATATACGTTGCTAGATTCTTCCCTTATAAGTCATAAGGTTTACACATTTTGATAAATACTCCGTTCGTTATCGTAGTCTATGGCTGAAGTAATCAGACACATGAGGAAAATTGCTTCCGATCAGAATAATCAGTACTGGCGTGTGAAATAACAAAGAATCATGAGGTAAATTTAAATTTGGTTACCATTTCATGGACAATAATGGGATTTGTAATCTCAGTTACTTCATTATTTATTTTGTTACACTTGTAAATGTCTTCTTACTAAAGTTTCGTTCCTTATATTCGATTTTATTTCTTACAAGAAAATCACCCCATCCCCAGCATCACTTTCATTGGCCTTGTACAAACACATCCACATATAAATTTGTAGAGCTAATTACAGCAAGTAAAGATATGTTATGTTTTCCCTGTTTCATGTAATAGACTCCTTGATTTGGCAAAAATATTTAATNGCTAATTACAGCAAGTAAAGATATGTTATGTTTTCCCTGTTTCATGTAATAGACTCCTTGATTTGGCAAAAATATTGGTCGGAATAGTGATTTCATTTTCACAGACATTTGCGTACATTTCCTATGCGACAAGTTCTCTTGATCCCTTAAAATAGTTAAGGTAGAATTTGTCGAGAAGCGAGTGTCGACAGAAATAAAAGATAAATTTGCATCACTATATCAACACCATGACATGGCATCTTAAGACGTCGATATGCCTGTCACTCCATGGGTAAATTCAATAAAAATAAATCTTTGAGGTATAAGCCATTTATAAATTTCTACATACATGTGCGACACAGAACGCCGGCAGCCAAGTTTTACCCCTTTTCTATTATTCGTGTCTCTTCCGAGCCCAAGTGAGAAGATCCCCCAGACCGACGTTGAGTCGTAGCATCTGCAAAGGTAAATTGCCGGGATCGAGTGGAGTAGAGAGATTTGGGCGGCTTTTAACAAAGGGGTCTTAAGAGCCGACGCGGGTGAACCGTGACGAGTATGGAGCGGTGCTGGAATGCAAGGGCGAGGGAAGCGGAAGATTTTTGAGAAAACCCGCCGACGACCAGCGGAATCGTCCGGCACGATTCCCACGTGTTAAAATCAGGAAGCGACCCCACCGGGAGTCGAGCCCGGTTCGCCTAGNGTGCGCAGACTAGCATTACTTCTCGTCATTCACGTGCGATAGACGCCAGCGTACATGGAGAAAACGAGGAATGTACACTGTTGGAAAATTTTTCCGCGAAGTCACGGAGAAGTATATACCGAGTGCAACTGTTTTCAGCACTATTGAAGCATATCAGCAGGGGAAAACAAATCAAAACTGCCTTATTATGACGGGTGAAGGAGTTGGCTTGCCCTGTCTTCTACGATAGTGACCAAAATAGCTATTCACGTCGATATTACGACTATGTTTGAATTCTGTTTCTCTTATTTTGTTGGTAGGAATGGTAGATTGTTCAGGATTTCAGGGAGGGGGGAATATATCCCCTATCTCCACACCCTTAACCCCTCCCCAAACTGCACAATTTATGAAATGTAAACGTCAAAATTGAGCACCATGAAGGTTATGCGAAAACGAAATAAAAGTCTGACCGCTCATATGATCTTGTAAAAGGGTATTATTGAAGACGAAACCCACTTTACAAAAATTCTACATTTTATTGCTTTCTTTCGTTCATATGTTGTTTACGTTTTCATCTGTTCGTGAACTTATTTACTCACAAATGTATTACGTACAAGATCATTAATAGTGTAATCTAAAACTATATCGGCAAGGGACGAGTAACACATCTGGTTAACAAGTTAGTGGAAAATGTCACGCATTCTGTGAATGGGAGAAAATTGGTGTATTTTCACTGAATTTCAGGTAAAGTGTTTGAAAGTAACTGTTTCGTCGGCCAGACGTCCTTCGCTGATTGAAAAAGAGATTCACTGATTCAGGACAGAGTGCGTGAAAAAGAGTTGTGCAGGAGGGGATGCAAACTGAAACTATTTAGACGGATAATTTTCCAGGTCGCTAATCCTATGCGCTGATTCCCCTGTCAACACAACTTATCATACAAATACTTTTGACGAGGATTTCACTTACAGAATCCACTGGTTCATTTTTGGCGGGCAGAAACGTCATGCAAGATGCATGCTGCCACGATGATGCCTATCCCACATTTACACAGCTAATGTCCTCCTAAATTTCATAAAAATTACTCCCCTCCCCCAACCTTTTTTCAATACCCAGCAGTGCTCGCGGAGAAACATCACATGAAACGTGATTGCTTTGCCAACCTGGGTTTTATGTTCCGAAAAAAATCGTTAATGGCAATTCGGTGCTAAGCACGGGTATTTGAATCGAGTCTGCTTTGTACAAAAGTAAAAAACGGAACAACAGTTAAGTGTTAAAATTATCTTGAATGTAAAAATTACAATTTGCGTAATATACCAAACTTTAAATATATATATATATATAATGGGGTGTGGTTGTGTCGGGGACACGGCCTTTTGTTTTGCGTGAATACGTCTACGTTTTTACGTTCCCGGCACCGCTTCACTCGATCATATGGGGTTTCATGGGTATCACTGGATTGCTCTTGAGATGCTCTTTCCAACCGTATACGATTTGTGTATTTCAACTTGGCTTTTTGACGAGTATAGGCCGACATTGTGTTAAGTTTTCAATTTTTTTTATTTAAACTCATACAATTTCACCATGATCACGCCACACAAATGTTTTATACACTAAATCGATTGATCTCGGCGAGAAGTTGTTGATTACATTTCAAACGAGCGTCGTAGCTACTCCGTGTCAAAAGTTATACTTTGCGGAAATTATGAGACGCAGCGAAACGAACTCAAAATGGTGGTGCCCCCACCCCCGCCGCGCGTGACGCTTCGCAGTCCTCACTCAACGTAACAAATTCTTTGTTCCTTTGGCAATCGAGTGGTGTAATTTAATTTTAGATGTATAGTACAAATTCGGAGCTGCAATGCCAAACTGTATCCCCCGATTTTGTTATCATTAGATTTTCTGGATTGCCCACTATCGTTGTAAATTTTAAGACGTATTCACGTCAAAAACAACATGAAGATGGACTGTTACCCATCTAAATGCTAAATAATTAACTAATTTTCCAGTTTACATTCCAATATACAAGTGTTTTATACCATTAAACAAAAGCTAAAAAATAATAGCTATTTCTAATATGCTGGACAAAGTAAAATGTCCGCATAGATGATTGTTTGAAAAATTATTCTTTGCACAAAGTTAACCAAATATTAAGCACCCGCCGATAACTCTTCAGTTCCACATTTTTGATATTAGGTGAATTATTTTTAACGAAATAAGTTCTTACGATGGGCTTTGTTACTGAACTTGTAGTCGTCATGCAAGGATTGCATTTTGTTGCACTGGTAAACGATGTTTGGGTTTTCCTGTATAAACAGCGAAATGAGTGTTATCGGTATGTAAGAATATAGCTCAAATTTGTGTCCTAAATAAAGACTAAAATGAAGTGGAGATGGTAAGTTGGTTTCAAGCCGAGTGTTGTACGTGTGCTTCTATTTATGTTCATCTAGCTTTGTCAAAATACAAGCTACATGACGCCTTTCCTGACATAATTATATTTTGTCACAACAGTAGTAAAAATTCTCTGTCAATTCATTACAGAATTATTAAAAATTGCGTTAATTTTTTTAAAGAGATTATATTGAATTTTGCTTACGCTGTTGGTGAATAGAGATGGGGGGGGGGGGTATAGGAAATATATTCTCCTCCTCCCCGCGAAACCCTAAACAATCTACCATTCCTAACAACAAAAGAAGAGGGGTGTGAGTAGTGAGTAGAGTAGCTTGAGTAACTATTTTGTCACTGTCGTAGAATTATTATATTATACATATTGTACGTTCTGAAATATGTACTGATTCCTTTTAAATTGTCATTATTTTGTGTTGTTAAATTTTTTATGAGAAGGTAATTTACTATAACTATTAAAATTATCATATTTTAGGACTACTCTGTTAGTAGTGTTCTGTTACCTGTGACAGATTATCACTCATGATACCTCCAGCAGTTATCGCCTCCAATTCGTCATCCGTTCCGCCCGATACGTCATTGGCGCGCTAGTAGCACATTTAGCTGCACGTTTAAATGGAATAAAAGACAAGCAGTGGTCGTAGCACGTAGCCTCTCGCTCTTGTACTCGTCCTTAATCATCGCTGCTTCGCCTAAGTCAGATATATTGAGTCTCCTATTAACTTAATTCCCAGTAACTCAGAAAATGTATTAAAGGCAACATTCATGCCAGAGGTTTTTGTTAGTACAGCAAATTATGACTTGGAAAAAATTTATTTGTTTAAGATTTTCCCACGTTCGATTGAAATTATTCGGACAGGTGCCTTTCTGAGTCAAACAAACATTTGTTGCAGTGTGGGCAGCTTATTACTATAGCTAGGGGCGAAAATAGCCTCAAGGAAAGATTTCGAACCATTTTCTGATGTTGACTTTTAGTTCTCTAATACCACGGCATGAATTTTGCTATGGATCTGTAGGTAAAAGAAATATCCAGCGGTGGCAGGGAAATTATTTAATAGTTTTTTATTATCTTTAGGAGTATACGATACATATGTGTACGCTAAACACTTTTCTTGTATATACAAGGATTTTACAAGCCGATATGAGAAAACTCAACCAAGAAATATCATACAAAATAATTGCCATGTTATTTCAAGCGCTTTCGAATTATATTCTTTTAGCGCAGCGAAATTTTTGGCGTGTGTGGCTTAATTTCTCGTCAACGGCGATCTCATTACGAATGAAGCCAGTGACTCGGGAAAACAAGAACGGAAGAACCGAACTGTATCAGCATACGCCTGTAGCGATTTCTCAAACCATCGAAAACAGAAATAAGGATGGGAATCAAACCTAAGTTCTTCTGGCTGCGAGTCCAGTGTGTTTTCTTTCTCTCTCGACAGGGTTAATTGTTCCAGACTCTTGGTGACTATTTATTAAGTACGGTGGCGCAGACAGTACGGCAAGGACGAACCCAAACTAACACCCATGCCGTACCCGGGACTTGAAACTCGTAACCAACCGCACTACGGATATCAGCACTTATTCGCTACTTCGCTCAGTTGCGTTCAAAGGAAATATTTGAAATAAATTTGTTTGGGGGAAGCAATTTAAAAGAAATATACGAAAAAACAAAAGTTCAAGAAATTAGTGGTTTTATATGAGGACAAGAGAGGCTGTAAACTGTTTTGGCACACATTTCAGTAACTTTTGCAACTGCATCGCAGAATAGAAATGAATTCAATGATCTGTCGGAAAGACTTTATGGTCGTACGTATACTCAAGCAGATATTAACTGTTAACTGACTGCTCGCTATGATCGTGAGAGGTCACAATTAGGGTCTGCATTTGGTTGCATGTTTATCAATAACATAGAGACCTGTAGGAGGTTTTGCAAAATGCAGTTACGAAATTATTAAAGAAACACCAAAATACGAGTGTTTAAAGTATAACTTGTTCTTAAATCAATCTGCGAGTTTTTCACATGTCTGTCTACAAGATACGCCGAGGACGAAAGATTTAACCCTTTCAGAACTACATTAATTTACAGTTTCCGGTATTACAAGCAACATATTTTATGATGCGTGCTGTACTCAAGTATAAACAATTAAATAATTGTTTCATTGTCACAGTCAATGAGCTGAAGACTATACGCTTGGCTACAATCATATGAACAAATTATGACGTAGACCAGTAAGATGGTTTGCGAATAATTTACCCACAGTTAATCCAGTCAGACCCAGTGCACACATTTGTGTACATTACGCACGTGTAGGTAATTTTTGGTCTGTACTGCACACTTCGAAACTCAGTGACCAATAATCTTACCTGTGCGTAAATTATTTGCAAACAGTCTTACTGGTTTAGGTCATAATTGGTACATATAACTGTAGCCGAACACATAGCCTACAGTTCATTGGCCGTGACAACGAAACAAGTGTTGTGTCAACCAAATTACAGCACGCACCATAAAATGTTTTGCTTGTGACACCTGCAACCGTAAATTAAAATGGATCTGAAGGGGTTAAGATCATTGGTCATTGAGATTCGCAGTGTGCAGTACAGTGCAAAACGTACTTGTTTACAGTGGTCGTGAATGGGTCAATAACACACCTGTAAGTACCGAGGGCCAAATACAGTGTTTTATTGGTCAAGGGTAAAACTAGCTACTCAACGAGGCAACAGCCAATGAACAAAACAGCTGTCACATAAGTATTCAAAGGACTGTGGAGTCTACCCTACATGTCGTTGAACTCACCAATTTTCCTTGTCAAAAATTTTTTTTCTTCAGAATTGTTTATTGCTAGAATTTACCCAATTTATTTGAACTGGCAGTAACGTAAATGAACACGATGACTGCAGAAAGATGTGTCCCATCGCCTCTTGTAGTCCCATCTGAACAAGATAAGAGAAATTATTATTGTTTTAGACGCATGTAAGGCAATATAAGTTTAAGTGCGAAGTAATAAAGTTGCTAGTAAAATTTTCGTAACTTTTTGAGTGATCGCTTGTTACATTCACAGTTTCCTTGACATGCTACTCAAGCGGGTGTTGTGAATCAGTTGAAAACATGGTCATTGACTAATAAAGAAGAGAAAGTACACAAGGATGTTCTAGTATGCGATTGTGACGAAAGATAAATGACAGAAAGTCTGAAACTATGCGATAAAATCTGAGTTAACAAATAATAAATGAATAATAACGAGACATTCTGATAGTTATAGTGAAGTGCTTCCTAAGGGAAATAGCAGTGGAAAGGATAGAGAGAAGGGTAATTCCGAAAAATTAAATTCTTGAACACAATCTGGCAGATTTAAATATTAAGCTCAAAACATGACTGTCTGATTGGCACAGATAATTTTAAGTACGTAAATGAATTGTGCCCCGATTATCATGAACTAAGGAAATAATATAAGGAATCTAGGGACGTAAAACCCTTCTAAATATTTACTTAAACTCAAACACAGCAAACTTTCAAAACTTTCCATATCACAAATAATATTTTTCTTCAGAATTGTCTATTACTTGAATTTACCCAATTTATTTGAACTGGCAATAACGTAAGTGAACATGACTGCAAAAAGATTTGTCCCATAGCCTCTTGTACCCCCATCTGATCAAGATAATATTATATCATTGTAATATTGTAATAAAATAATATTTTAATAAAATTGTATCATCACCAGTGAAAATTTTTATTCTCTCGTTTTCAAATACCCCCCCTCCCCCTTTTCCGGTTCATCGACTGTAGCTTTCCTACTGTACATCGTTTACGGAAGCGCATAGTAGTTACGTTTTTGTAGCTCCCTACAGTCTTCAGGCATTGTATCGAACACAGATAATTCATGAAATCATTTCGCAGGGTTAAAATTACTGGCCTGCCGAAGATGGGAGCCGATCGCAGTTTCTTAAACATATTGACATACTAATAGTTTATTTATTCGTGCTGCCTCGCATTTGTTCCCTTTTCTTGTTTCATTTGTCTTGTAATTAACTTCTTTGTTTCTCGTCGTTCCATGTCTAGCTAGATCAAAATTCGTCAGTCATTAAATCTGTTGAATCGATTTTTCATTTTGCAGTGTGTTGGTAGTTTCTCTTTACATTGGTGATGNTCGTCGTTCCATGTCTAGCTAGATCAAAATTCGTCAGTCATTAAATCTGTTGAATCGATTTTTCATTTTGCAGTGTTTTGGTAGTTTCTAGTTTTCCTTCGTATGTTGATTTCGTTCTCCGCAGAATACTAAGAGAGTTGGAATTATTTTCCTAATGTTAATTTTCTTCCACTTTCTTTGTATTTTATATTATGATATGCCTTGTTACTAATTATATGATTTTTTCCTTCTGGATATATCCAGGCATTTATTCTCTGGGGTTTATTTGTAAGTAGATGCTTGTGTCTCATTATGATGTGGTCTGTTTTTCGCGGTTGTACTGTTTCATCTAAACGACTTGGCTTTTTGACCACCGAATCTGTGTTCTATGTGGTTAGGAACCCAATGTAAACGGAAGGTACTGGCGTCTTCGGACACTCTTTGTGCAATGACAGAACATTTCTGTAATCGGTTCCTAGTATAGCAGAGAACAAACTTCATTACTATCATCGCAATGTTCTGTAAAATACTATGTTATTTGATAAAGGAGCAACAGTGAATGCTGAAGGAGTTCAGATGAAGGAAGCGTCTTCTATGCGTCATCAGCAAAGCACTTTAGTAGTTAGATAATGTACCTTTAAACGCAGCGTCATGACAGGGAGCCCGGGAGCCAGAAGTTTACCAAGGAAATGACAAACTTAATGCGTTTGAATTTGATTTCGACTACGGCCATCTTGGCAGCTAGTGCCAAATTTAGCCAAAATTTGCTACAATGCCGAATTTTTTTTTCAAATTATTTATTTAAAATAACGCTTTCAAAAGTCCTCAACATTTCAAAAGTCTAAAAATGTATTAAATATTTCAAAAGTAAAAAAATTATAACATTTCAAAAGTTCAAAAAAAAATTCTCGAACATTCTCTGATGGCCATGTTTGTTCATGGCTCCCTAAGACAATGCCGAGAAGTTATGAAATAGCTACTCCCAAGAGAGACGCCTGCCATGACATAGCCTCGGGCTACGGGACTTCACGCTCTTGCATTCACTGGGGAGGGGGTGCCATGGTGGAGCAGTGGATAGAGCACATGTTAAACATCATGCTCTTGCATTCGAAGGGGAGGAGTGCCTGGTGACGCAATGGATAGAAGACATGTTAAACTTCACGCTCTCACATTCCATAGTAAGAGGTGCCATGGTGATGCAACAGATACAGGCGCCTCTCTCGACGAAGCGAGGCGGCGCAGGGGGACTATAACGATTATTATTATTATTATTTAAACACCCAAGGCTTAAGCATAAATGTCATGGAGGTGTCTGTCCCTCCCCTGTGAATGCAAGAGCGTGACATTTAATTTGCGCTTTATCCACTATGCTAACGTGGCACCCCCATGGTGGGCGTTGCTGTAAGGAGCCGTCTGCCCGAGGCTATGTCATGGAGGCATGGCAGGCGTCTCTCTTAGGACACGCCTGCCCTCCCCTGTGAATGCAGGAGCGCGAAGATTTTTATACATGTGCGCTCTATCCACTACGCTACCGCGGCGCCCCCGTAGAAATGGAATGCCAGAGTGTGACATTTAACATGCCATCTATCCGTTGCATCGCTGCGGCACATACACTCTATCCGCTACTTCACCGCGGCCCCCTATTCGAAATGTCATTACATCTCCAAAAGTCCCATGGCAGGCGTCTCTCTTGGGACACGCCTGCCTTCTTCTGTGAATGTAAGAGCGTGGAGTTTTAACATNTTGTATGATCCGATTCCAGTAATCGTTTTTTAGGTGTACTTAGAGATATACAGTTATCTGCATCCATAACTGAAGCATTATCACACACAATTTATACGTACAACACTACACACCAAGCAAAAACGGAAAACAATAATTTGAACTTCGAAATTTTCCAAAA
>NQII01002682.1:285803-327441 GCA_002778355.1 Clitarchus hookeri
GTTTTCCTTCGTATGTTGATTTCGTTCTCCGCAGAATACTAAGAGAGTTGGAATTATTTTCCTAATGTTAATTTTCTTCCACTTTCTTTGTATTTTATATTATGATATGCCTTGTTACTAATTATATGATTTTTTCCTTCTGGATATATCCAGGCATTTATTCTCTGGGGTTTATTTGTAAGTAGATGCTTGTGTCTCATTATGATGTGGTCTGTTTTTCGCGGTTGTACTGTTTCATCTAAACGACTTGGCTTTTTGACCACCGAATCTGTGTTCTATGTGGTTAGGAACCCAATGTAATCGGAAGGTACTGGCGTCTTCGGACACTCTTTGTGCAATGACAGAACATTTCTGTAATCGGTTCCTAGTATAGCAGAGAACAAACTTCATTACTATCATCGCAATGTTCTGTAAAATACTATGTTATTTGATAAAGGAGCAACAGTGAATGCTGAAGGAGTTCAGATGAAGGAAGCGTCTTCTATGCGTCATCAGCAAAGCACTTTAGTAGTTAGATAATGTACCTTTAAACGCAGCGTCATGACAGGGAGCCCGGGAGCCAGAAGTTTACCAAGGAAATGACAAACTTAATGCGTTTGAATTTGATTTCGACTACGGCCATCTTGGCAGCTAGTGCCAAATTTAGCCAAAATTTGCTACAATGCCGAATTTTTTTTTCAAATTATTTATTTAAAATAACGCTTTCAAAAGTCCTCAACATTTCAAAAGTCTAAAAATGTATTAAATATTTCAAAAGTAAAAAAATTATAACATTTCAAAAGTTCAAAAAAAAATTCTCGAACATTCTCTGATGGCCATGTTTGTTCATGGCTCCCTAAGACAATGCCGAGAAGTTATGAAATAGCTACTCCCAAGAGAGATGCCTGTCATGACATAGCCTCGGGCTACGGGACTTCACGCTCTTGCATTCACTGGGGAGGGGGTGCCATGGTGGAGCAGTGGATAGAGCACATGTTAAACATCATGCTCTTGCATTCGAAGGGGAGGAGTGCCTGGTGACGCAATGGATAGAAGACATGTTAAACTTCACGCTCTCACATTCCATAGTAAGAGGTGCCATGGTGATGCAACAGATACAGGCGCCTCTCTCGACGAAGCGAGGCGGCGCAGGGGGACTATAACGATTATTATTATTATTATTTAAACACCCAAGGCTTAAGCATAAATGTCATGGAGGTGTCTGTCCCTCCCCTGTGAATGCAAGAGCGTGACATTTAATTTGCGCTTTATCCACTATGCTAACGTGGCACCCCCATGGTGGGCGTTGCTGTAAGGAGCCATCTGCCCGAGGCTATGTCATGGAGGCATGGCAGGCGTCTCTCTTAGGACACGCCTGCCCTCCCCTGTGAATGCAGGAGCGCGAAGTTTTTTATACATGTGCGCTCTATCCACTACACTACCGCGGCGCCCCCGTAGAAATGGAATGCCAGAGTGTGACATTTAACATGCCATCTATCCGTTGCATCGCTGCGGCACATACACTCTATCCGCTACTTCACCGCGGCCCCCTATTCGAAATGTCATTACATCTCGCAAAGTCCCATGGCAGGCGTCTCTCTTGGGACACGCCTGCCTTCTTCTGTGAATGTAAGAGCGTGGAGTTTTAACATGCACTCTATCCATTGCATCTCCATGGCACCCCTTGCTATGGAATGTGAGGGTGAGAAGTTTAACATGTCCTCTATCCACTGAGTGATCGCGGCACCCCTCCCCTTGGAATGCAAGAGCGTGACGTTTGACATGTGCTCTATCCACTGCTCCCNCACTGAGTGATCGCGGCACCCCTCCCCTTGGAATGCAAGAGCGTGACGTTTGACATGTGCTCTATCCACTGCTCCACCACAGCACCCCCTCCCCAGTGAATGCAAGAGTGTGGAGTCCTGTAGCCCGAGGCTATGTCATGGCAGGCGTCTCTCTTGGGAGCCACTATTTCATAACGTCTCGGTGTTGTCTTAGGGAGCCATGAACAAACATGGCCACCAGGGAATGTTCGAGAAAAAAAAGTTTTTTTGGGACTTTTGAAATGTTTAAAAAAATTACCTTTTGAAATATTTAATACATTTTATTAAATTTTGAATTGTTGAGGACTTTTGAAAGCGTTATTTCGAATAAATAATTTTAGAAAAATAAATTTAAGAAATTTTTTTTAAAAAAAAAAAAGGAANGTTTTTTTGGGACTTTTGAAATGTTTAAAAAAATTACCTTTTGAAATATTTAATACATTTTATTAAATTTTGAATTTTTGAGGACTTTTGAAAGCGTTATTTCGAATAAATAATTTTTGAAAAATAAATTTAAGAAAAATTGTTCTTTAAAAAAAAGGTAAATTTTGGAAAATTTTGAAATTTTTTTGGCATTTTGGCAAATGTTAGGCTCATTTTGGCACTGGCTGCCAATATGGTTGCCATCGAAGCGGAATGCAAACGCATTAAGTTTGTCATTTCCTTGGTAAGCTTCTGGCTCCCGGGCTGCGTATTTAAAGGTACATTATCTATTTACTCATAANGCCAATATGGTTGCCATCGAAGCGGAATGCAAACGCATTAAGTTTGTCATTTCCTTGGTAAGCTTCTGGCTCCCTGTCATGACGCTGCGTATTTAAAGGTACATTATCTATTTACTCATTAAGTCGTCGTCAGAAAACTTTCCGGCGCAAGAGTAGGGAATCAGTTAACATGCCGAATTAAATTAAAACTTGTAAAAAAAAACAGAACTGATTACAATAACCATATTGATACCAGTGTGCAAAAATGTGCCCATGTTGCATTGTCAGCAAATTCGTGGTATGACGGAGGTTTAGTGTAGATGAAAAGCTCGCAGAAAAATTGTCCGCGGGCCGCAAAAAGTCACTCGTGCCGCACGTTGAAGACCGCTGGTGTAGATGATTAAATCAGCTTCCTCTGCAACGTCCTGCAGACAGGCCACTATGTTTGGAAGTGTTAGTAGGAGAACATCTTTCCTAGTTTAAGAGGCTTCCCTAGTTGTCACATGAGTCTCTTCGTAAGCGATTGTGTCTATTCTCATTTTTAAAAAAAATTCGAATATTTCAATGCATTTTTTTTAGGTCAGAAATGAAAGTAGCACGTTCATAAATTTGGTTATTGAAACAGATTGGGTCATTGAAAAATGTCAAATTTATCAAAAATCGCTGTACGTGGCCCTCCGTTTACGATATTTACTGTTTTGTAAAAGAGTGTTTTAAACTACAGCGACAATGCTGTATATTTTACGAACACATTGAAGTATTTAGTGACCGCTTAAAACTGTGGGAAAGAGAACGCGCGCAAAGCTTGTTTGTGCTGTTTTCCACCGCCGTCGCAATGCTTCCTTACGGTCAAACGTGACCTCGAGGGCCTTAATATTGTTTACTAGGGACACCGCTTAAGTCTCCCTCCTGCCTACTTAGTGCTTGAACTGCGTTGCAGTGTGTTTGAAATACATGTTTATCCACTAAACTATTAAACGTACGTCCAATGTGCTGATCTACGAAAGGAACACACACTTCAGACGAGGGCTGTTGGGTACTTTCAAAATGTCACGCACATAAAACAACATTTCAGAGTACTCCATAATGGCAACCAAAAAAAACTGCTTTTTCAAAGTGCTGTATCTCAAAATATAGGCATCTGATACATACAAAACTACTCAAGTGCCCTGCACTGAACCTTCCTACAGACTTCCCGCTAGTTAAGTAATAGGGTCGCCTCTGAAAGTCCCATAGACACACGCAGTGCGACGAGAACACTGCACGCCAGTTCAGAGCGTTGCGCTTAGCGGCGACGGGGCCCTCGATGCGCGTGGCAGTGTCGCCGTTATCGCTCTGCGCTTTTCGGCCTTAAACTAGGAAAAAAAAAACTCCAGGTAGGCGAGAGCCTTAAGGCTGTTGCCTGGTAAAAATTTTTGTATAAGGAAATAAATGTTAACGATATTCGGTTTTTTGGCGTTCCTGTTAAATATAGAAATATATAACATCGCGGACTAATTTGGCCAGAAAAATGTATAGCCTGTTACCTGGAAAAATCACAAAATTTAATAATTAAATAAAAAATTACTTAAAAACAAATAATTATGTTTGCTTAGATACAGAACTTGAGAGTATCATTTCTCACGCTTAGGTTTTGTTTTATGTTTATATTTTCAAAATTGGCTTCACAATACCGAATTTCATTAACATGTATTTCCCTATACCAAATTCTCAACCAGGCAACAGCCCTAACAGATGAGCTTGCACCATGCCAGAGTGAGAGAAGAGTGAAGAGATTTGGGCGGCTCTTCAGAGCGAGGTCTTGAGAGCCGACGAGGGTGATTGAGGTGAGCATGGAGCAGCGCCGGAATGGAAGGTGGGGGAAACGGGAGATCCCCGAGAAAACCCGTCGACCAGCGGCATCGTACGGCACGAGTCCGACATGCGAAAACCCGGGAGTGACCTGGCCATGGTGGGAGGCGAGCAGGCTAACCGCTCAGCCACCGCGCCCGAGGAAAGTGTCGTGAGTGTGGAGGGGGGACGTGTGGTTGCAGACACGTAGTAGGTCTCGAGCGCAGGTCGAGGCGGCGAGAGAGGAGCGTGTGCAACGAGGCCGGGGCGCCGCCCTCGGGAGATGGACGCGCCGCGGCGGCCGAGATGGTATCTGTGGGCGGGATGTCGTGGCCCCGCTCCGAGCCAGGCCCCATCAATCACGGCGCGGGCCGCGGCTCTCGGCGCGGCGGCCGCGAACGCTATTACCGCGCTAACAACGGCTAGAGGGCGCGCGACGCACACACCACCGCTGCCTTCGCCGCCTTCCGCGCCGCCTGCTGGTCGCTTCACTAGCCTTCCCTTACTTCAGGGCCCGCGGTGGTGTAATACTCGCCTCCCACTTGCTCTTCTACACTGACGACCTTGCCACACCACGAATCATCATCCTTATCAACATCATAGTTCGCACTTAGAATATTACGATGCACTTAACGTGGATAATAAGACATTGTTATCTTATTATCTACGTTAAGGGCATCGTAATATTTTAAGTGCGAACTATGATGTTGATAAGGATGATGATTCATAGTGTCACAAGGTCGTCAGTGTAGAAGAGAGTTATGTTCTTTTAATTTATATGTACAGATTCGGTTTGCAAGGTGTAACTGCTAAAGCAGGAAGTGGACTTTTAGAGTTCTGTTTCTTCGGTAAGCGTCATAATGCAGGTAACCCGACGTTTACTAGTTTGGCTGAGATGAATCCACGTGATATAATTTGTTGGAAGATTGTGCCTGTACAAGAAGGTGTTGCGAATTAGACTGCTGTTATTAGAATTCATACATCTCCTTTTAGATTTTCCCGTAAGAAGATGAAGTTCGAGCTTGGAGACGATATATGGATTTGTAGGAAGCTAATTGGTACAATTAGAAATTAGCATGTTCTTGGTCATTTAGAGCTTGTGTATAATGCATGAACGACAATAAATTTTGTTTGAACGAAATCGGTTCAGTGGTTCTCATTTTGCTGTAACATAACCTCAACACCAGCGACAGTATCACACAAGTATTACTGTGCTTTGTCACGTTTATCCATGTATAGCATACAGCTTGGCGATATTTCTCTAAGTCCATGTCCTTGAGATAACGCTTATCTTATCTCTTGTTTACTTCCGCTATGCTTGTATTGCTGCTCTTGCATGTTATCTATGGAATTTCCTTATCAGTTGCATGAAAGAAAAATATATTATATAAATGTATTGCATAGAATTTTTCCCCATAATAATTTATTCTCCTCTTTGTACACCCTAAATCTGAATCAGTGATTTCAATCAGCAGAATTATTTTACTGAATCGTCAGTTATTATGCAATTATCCACTGGTGAATCAGTGGAATTCAGTGTTGTTTTACTGGCAGTCTAGTTCAATACAAAAGGAATCAGTCGAAATCGCTGTTTGATCAGTGAATACCAGCAACTAAAATGATCAATAGAATTCTACTGATACACGTGGAGCTGTTTCAAGAGACCTGCAGACAAATTCGCCGATTTGGAGCATTTTTAACTGAGCTAATGTCTTCCGTAATAGCGCGATACGGGGCACGGGTTTAGAGGAAACGTACAGCCTTGTTATTATCATGACGGAAACAATTCACTCTCTACAGTAGGAACAAAGACCAGATGACTATGTAGCCTATGTGAACATGTAGAACAGGTGATAACTGCACAGACTGTACATGGATACGTATAACAAACATCAAGGATTTATATGAGTGTCTAAATGTTGGGAAATTGATTAAAACTAGATGTTTCACAATACTAAAATAAACTTTTGAATAAAATCCCCTGTCCGTATCCGCATATAATTCACGGCAGACACTAGGAGGATTAATGAAGAAGTGTTGATAGCAACACAGTAACATATATAGTTGTGTATTAACATCTTATGAAAAATGTAATTTTTCAATTAGTGGTAACTCAAATTTTATTCTTTCTCTTACATATGCATTGGAGCAACGAGCGAGCATAATAGCAACGCATATAAAATACAAGTACAAATAAAGCAGGTACTTGACAGTTACGCGGTAGGTTCAATTAATCTGGTTCAGTTAATTAACCCTTTCAGACCAACTTTAATTTGCGGTTTCATGTGTTGAATTATTAACACAAAGAACACGCAGCAGATCGAGAAATGTAAGTTTTATTTAACGAACTTTAACCACAACAACAACACACACGAGATGAACAATAGCTAACAGAGAATGTTTATTATTGGCTGAGGGCTCTAGACATTAACCAATCAGAGCATAGCTCACGGTTTATACTGCCAAATACAAAATTAGTTTCCTCCAACATCATGTGTTGCAAACAGAAATTTACGATGCGTGCTGTACGTAATTCGACACAACACTTGTTTAGTTGTCACAGCTAGTCAGCTGAAGGCTGTATGTTTGGCTACAGTAATATTACCCAATTATGACCTACACCAGTAAGACGGTTTGCAAAGCATTTGCCCACAGTTGAGGTCATTGGTCATTGAGCTTCGCAATGTACAATACAGACCAAAAATTACCTACGCGTTCGAAATGTACACACCTGTGTACACTGGGTCTGAATAGGTTAAGGGTTTGGTCACCAAAAAATTCCTTATTTTATATTTGTACGAAATTGTGTAAAACGTGCAGACATTACTTACATACTCATTGCTCGAGTAAAACCATTTATGCAGCATATTTTTGCACAATGGCACGTCAAAATCACTATTTTAGTGTTTCAGGACGGACAAATAATAAAAACTAACTCAGGCCAACAAAATGAGATATTTCATTGAAATGAGTTCCTCCAAGAAAATTTTCAAATCTCGCTATGAAATTATTTCGCAAATTTTAGAAATTGCAAAAAAATTGAATTTCTTCCATATTCTACGATATTTTGTAAAGTTAATTTTGCTAATCCTAGCTTTAAATCGTATCGAAGTCACAGTCTTTTATTCACACTTGTTAAATTTTCCGTAAATATTTTCATTTTCGTTTCTTTTATTTGTACAGTCACAAAACCCTATATTTGTGATTTTGACATGTTTAAAAGTTTAACGGTATTTCGTACAAATATAAAGTAATGCATTTTTTGGAAACAAACGCCCTTAATATTGAACCAAATTTAAAGGACGCTGATTTATACCTGTTCGGAAGAAAGTAAATTACATATTATTCACATAATAATAAGTAAAATTAGAAAGAAATTCACGTATAGTGCACTTATGACCGTAAAAATAGTTCATTACTCACCAGGAACGCCATTATTGAAGCGTCTTGCAGCGATTTTGGACACGTTATTTCAGCATCGCATTTCCACGGACTTTCAAGCCATTGAATCCCAAATGTAGGGTAAGTGAGCAAACAAACCTAGCGTGCATCTAGGTTGAGGTTACCTGTCAGTTGGTAACTTACTAGCTCATTCCATAGCCCCAGTCAATTCCCTAGAATACTTGAACAACGTTGCTGAGTTTTGAAGGAATTTACAATAGAACAGTAGAATTAAAAACCCGACGAACCAAAGTAATGTTCTGCAGCAGCTAAATAAAAAAAAAAAAAAATGAATGGTACTTTTTTTTTGTTTCTTAACTAATAATATTAGTGTAAATAATAATTACAACAATAGTAGTAGCGATGTACGTCTGGAGCGACGGTTTATTTATGCGAGAACTTCAGGCAGACGTCCTCCCTGAAACGAGACATGAAGTGAGACTACACAACGTAGATGAATGTATAGGCAGCGGAAACAAGAGTACCCAGAAAATTATCCCGAGTACACTCGTCCACGTTAGACATGTTGCAGAATACACGGAATCAAGGTCGGTGCTTTAGAGGTCCAGAAGGTAGCCTCAACGCTGGCGTTGCCTTTCACTGGGCAATACTATTGGCTGTTTCTGACAATGCAATTATTTTATAATTGATTGTTTATTGTGAAACGGATCTACTGAAGTCCTTGCCATTTGTTCCAAAGTGTCAGGTATTGTAAGGAATTTGCAAGTACTTCTCACGCCAAAGATTTCTTCTTTTGCAACACTTGAAACGAAAAGTTAACGTGTTGGTTAAGGAGTTGGGAATCATTCCGAAACATCGAAGAGAAAAAGGAAGTGGGCCTAGCCGCCCGACGGTAAGTGGGAAATTCATCTCGCGAGCGTAATTTCCAGACTGGTTAACTCCGTTATGAGAACGGATGGTGGTACGCGACACCTTTACCCGGGAGCGATCCAAGAGCCGACTACAAATAATCGGGCGATGAATCACGTCAGCAACTCCTACCCACGAGTGTACGCTTGTCGCGGCTCGCATTTGCATAAGCATACCTTACAAATGCGCGTGTCGACGCGTGGAAGGACGGGCGGTTTACAGCACGCTTGCTTGTAACCACCTCCCAGGAAGACATAAATCTGTCCCTGGCGTTGAAAGTGCGCGCTTTTTGCGAAAGACGGCAATGCTATAGGAACGAAATATTTGATTACCCCACGTTACTCTTAAATCACTAGTACCAACTTCACAGCCATTAGCTACCCCCGCATGCCCAAGTGGGTAGCTTGAATTAATACCCCGGCGCTTTAGGCAGTTGGAGGGAGTTCGATCTCGATACAATCACCGTTTAATACTAGAAAATTATCACAATTTTCAGCCCACGCGAAAACGAAAGAAGAGTTAGAGGGTACAGTTTAACGGGGTACGTGTTGTTAAGCCGTAATCGTTGGGCCGTTACGAAGCACTCGAAATTCATAAAGTTCCCGATCACGTTAACTCTCCGGGAAATTATAAACCCAGTTAAACTTTTCCTCGACCGCGGCGAGAAGGAAATGCTTTGATAAATAGCACCATTTTCGTCTTTCATCTGCTGTCCCCCCTTCGTCTACCGGGACTACAATTTCCCCAGAGTGTGATAATGTTTTTTGTAAACGTTTCTCCTGCCCCACCCTCAGAAACGACCACCCCTTGCTAGGCTATCGGCGAAGAGAGGGGAGTTGTAGGAGGGATGAGGAAAAGAGGGGGTTGATAGCGATTAAGTTAATCGACTTTTAAGTGAATTGTTTCTGCACCGTGGAGTTGAAAAAGGGTTTCTGTTTGTGTGTGTGTGTTTGGCTCGGAGACTCATAGCCCCCAACGGCTGCTCGATACCTTTTCAATTTCCTGGCTCGGCTGGGTTCGACACTTATTCCGGAGGAAATTGCAGTCGAATTACACCCTCGCCCACTGGCCAGGTGGAAGGCGACGCCCTTACGCCCGCCGCATTAAACAAGTTTCCTAACGGTTTTCATCTGGAAAGTTGCGCTCCCCTGCCTATCTTGCCAAACGCACGAGAATTTTCGTGTAGGTACGAGTATTTAGGATCCACGTTCGATACATGATAGAACATGTCTAGACACCTTAAAATTTCGTGGATTCATCCGGTAAACAAATAGACTCCACAATCCTTTGTGTATTACAGCAACAGTTGGCAGTTCATTGGCTGTTACTCCAGTTAAACCAGACTAGATAACAAGGGTTTCTGTCTTTGCTTTCTTTGCAGGTCCGTTACTGGAGGAAAATCGTCTGCGGCATATGTAACTAACTTTAGTCCAATAGAAGCAGAAACACAAATGTACACGTGGTTGAAGTGCGACTTGTCCTCAAATGAAATAACGAAGTTTCCGGTTCTCTAGATATGGCGTTGCAATGTAGCGATGGGAGTAACAACAAAAATGTGTTACCTGCGGCAAGTCGCGACCAGAGACACAGCAGTTACAGGGCCAAGTCGCCGCGACATTGTATCACTGAGCTCGATACAGGAACAGATTGAAGCCAAAGGCTAAGAAAACGAAATGTGTAGGAAAACCTCAAATTTTAAGTGTCATCTTATGGAGGTGAATATTATTTTTTATTTTTTCTGGCAGTGTAAATAACTGGGTTTTTTTTTACGGATATCATGATTAAGTATGTACGATCATAAAACCGATTCACCAATATATTATTAGGTATAAACTNTTTTTTTTTACGGATATCATGATTAAGTATGTACGATCATAAAACCGATTCACCAATATATTATTAGGTATAAACTTTCTTGAGTACTGAAATAATTAATTAATGGCTCCTACTATTGTATTTTATTCTCTGCCCCACTGCCAAAGTATTCTCTCATCGGATCTCTCAGAATGACGTTAGCCAAGATACAACAAACAAAAAACGTTAGGGGCCCGCGCTCGAACTGCGTTGCAGAGTGTTTGGAATCCAGATTGTTTTACGACACTACTAAACGTGCGTCTAATATGCTAAACTACGAAAAGAATACACACTTCAGACTGCACCTGTCTATTACTTTCAAGACACAATGAGTTGTGTGCATATGGTCGTTCTGGAACAGGATTCATGATTCGGAGGTCCGATTCATCCGCCATCTTGGTTGAGGTCACAGCCAGGGCTCGAGGTGAGAGTATCAAATAACCCAATTTAACCTCAAAATAGCCCGTAAGGTAATAGAAAACTCCCATTTCACCTCCCCCAAATCAATTCAGAAATTAATTATCTTACTAAAAAATCAATTTTTTCACCAAAAAACCTAAAAAAAATGGAAAAATGAGCAAAGCGGATTCGAAGCTCCGCGATGCCAGGGCCGAAAAGTACTCAGAGGAGCAAGAGGATTCGAGGCTCTTATCAGAATGAGCCACTTAATCCTCAGATTAGTAAAAGAGGATTCGGGGCTCCGAGCCAGGTCCAGTGGATCGAGGCGGATCAGCGTACATTATCTCCTACCCCGACCAACGCCCTGCACCTCCCCATCATCTTTCTTGCTTCCCACGTCTCCTATCATGCCTTACTCCCTCACTCTCCTCATCAACCCACCTCACTNCGTACATTATCTCCTACCCCGACCAACGCCCTGCACCTCCCCATCATCTTTCTTGCTTCCCACGTCTCCTATCATGCCTTACTCCCTCACTCTCCTCATCAACCCACCTCACTTCTCACCTCACCTTCAACACCATCACCCCTTCTCCTCTCTCACCACACCCCTCACCATCCCTTCACTAATACCCCCTCATGTCACTTACCCGCCTCGCCAAACCCACTTTATACTACCCAAATTCTAAACATCGAGCAATGTACAGGATGAGAATAAAAGAATACCCCAACTTTTAAGGTCTATAATATCAAAACCAAACAACATACAACATTGATTGACCAATCAAATGAACCGTGGAACCGTGAAATTTGTTTACCATACATTCATAAATGCTCAATTTAACCACCAACCACGAGCGACCCGAATGACATCCACGCGATAATCAAACTCGTTCCACACTCTTGTCAGTCTGTCCGTTAAATTACGGTTTGAATGGCGTTCGTAATTCTCGTTTTGATGTCAATGTCAAGCGGCAATGGTGGACGAAACACATGATCCTTTATGTACCCCCATATAAAAAAATCGCGCAGGGTAAGATCCGTGCTTCTTTGAGGCCAGTGATGAAGAGCCTGGTCACCAACTGCTCCTCGACTCAGCGTTGCGGCAAAGTCTCGTTCGGGTATCCGCAAACAGCTAGGTGCCAATGGGGTGGCGCACCATCCCGCTGGAAAATGAAGTCCCCCGTTGCCTCTTCTAACAGAAGAAACAACCACTCTGTAAGCATGTCCAAATAAGGGATTCCGGTAATAGTGGGCTTTTCAGAAAAGAAAGGGGCCAAAAACAGTGTCTTTGGATACAGCACAAATTGACGGCCTCAAAATGAGAATTACGAACGCTAACCAAACCGTAACACCGGACATGCTGACAAGAGTGTGGAACGAGTTTGATTATCGCGTAGATGTCGTTCGGGCCGCTCGTGGCGGTCACATTGAACATTTATGAATGTATGGTAAACAAACTTCATGGTTCCACGGTTCATTTGATTGGTCAATAAAGGTTGTAGGTTGCTGGTTTTTGATATTATAGACCTTCAAAGTTGGGGTATTCTTTTATACTCAACCTGTATACTGTCAGACCCCCTTACTAACACCGCCACCTTAACCAACATACGTGCCTACTCAACAACACCCACTTTGTCATAAAAATGAAGGAAAATCGCCAAAAAAAAATGATTCTAAAAAATTGTGGAATGTGTAATGTTATCTCAACCTTCCCTTCCGCTCGAACCACCACACTAGCAACAACACCCACCCCTCACCACTCACTACTCACCCAGTCTAAAAAAATTAAGAAATATCGCAAAAAATTGAAAAATTTATTTTAAAATCGTGGAACATATAACATTACCTCAGTTTTCCCTTCTGCTCCCTCCGCCATCCTAACCAATACCTCCACCCTCGCCGCCACACAACTCTGTTAAAAAATCGAGAGTCATCGCAAAAATCTAAAAATTAATCCTAAAAATCGAGGAACATATAGTGTTACTTCAACATTCCCTTCTACTCATCCCACCACACTAAACACCACACCTCACTACCACTCACACAGTCATAAAATAATATTGTTACAAGATGGCTGAGGGGCATACCTGAGTTCGTAGGGGATGGAGGTCTTCATAAAAATAAAAGAACTACATTTGATTTCTAATTTATTCACACAGAAATTATCTACAGCAATAAATTATCTATATCCATTACTCTTTTTATTTCTCAGTGAGCACAATATTTAATTTCTATATCGACTCTAATTTGGTTATAGTCAAATAACTAATACCCATCATTAACACGTATTAATTCTGTCTATCGCATACAGTTCAAAAGTCCAGGCTACCAGTCGTATTCCTTACTGCTGTGATGCTCGCAGTAGCAAATTTTCCTCCCACTGGTCACATACAGCGCTACTCTTGCTCTTCTAGCTCGTCGCTTAATGTCGCACAATCGCTTAGACTCCCGACTCTCATAAACTCCCGGATCGCATGACCGACGTGCTTTTGTAGTCACTGGAATTGACATGGAAGGTTCGCCGCACCCCGAGCCATGCTGAGAGAAACTAGGGCATTAAACTACTAGAAAATTCTTCAGATAAATGCAGAAATTCAATCTGCTGAAAGTCAGAAGCCCGAGTCACAAAAAGGTATATCACAGCACCAGGCGTACAAATGTGCGGCGGCACACTTCATAAGTGAAAACCAAGATTGGATTATCGCTCTCCTGTCATACAAACTTTCCTTAGTCACTCACCACCTGCTATCATACCACTTCTCTGTTCTCTTCCGCCCACGCTTACAAAGCAGCGAGCAAGTAACACTGCCCCCTCCTCAAGTCTGTTCATCGCGAAAAGACTCTGCAACATCTGGACCTTCTTAGAGTGCCAGTTGGTCGATGTGGACAACCTTCGGCTTCTCCTGGGAGCCTTGACGACAAATCCGAAATACTACATTATTGATATTATTCAAAATTCTGTATAGGCCTTCTCTACATGTCTGTGCCCTTTATGTATGCAATGCAATCAGCACTGCATGCACCACAATCAGCACCGTATGCACTGCAATTAGCCCCACAATCAGCACCGTATACACTGCAATTAGCCCCACAATCAGCACCGTATGCACTGCAATTAGCCCCGCAATCAGCACCGCATACGCCACAATCAGGACCGCACACACAGCAATCAGCACTACATGCACCACAATCAGCACTGTACACATTGTAATCACACCACATGCACTGCAATCAGCACCTCGTGCTCCGCAATCAGCGCCGCATGCGACGAAGCTAAAAATAGAGGCATCACTTCCTTCTTCACCCATGAGGTCTCATGGTTTTTGTCATGGAGAAGTCATTATCTCATCGTCCGACTGACCCTCGTCAAGCATAGCTTCATGACGTGGCTCGCAACATGGTGCAAAGTCTGCTTATCCGGCACTGCACAGGTGCCAGTTGTGATGATATAGTCAAAGGTTTCGTGGTTTTTTTTTGTGTAGCAAAGTTTTTTACTGATCAGGCGAGTGGGATTTTTCAAAGTGAGTCAGTGTCTTACATTTACAATATATTATGGCTTTCGCCATGTTATGACAACACTGCAAGGCTCTAGGTTTTGTGTGAATGATGCTGGAAACTGTGGCTCTTGTGTTGGGTTAGAACTGGGCTGTAATTTTGGCAAAACGAGAAAAATGTTAAAAGTGCTAACTGTGGTGCGTGTGGTGCTGAATGCGGAGCGATTGCGGAGCAATTGTGTAGCCTAAATTGCTTATTTCAGAGTGTATGCAGCTGATTATGGAGCATACAGTGCTGATTGCAGAGCAAGTGGAGCACACGGAGCTAACTTCAGTGTGTGGGGTGCTATTGCGGTGCATGTGGTGCTGTTTGTGGTTTATGCAGTGCTGATTGTGGTGTGTGTGGTACTAATTGTGGTGCATGTGGTGCTGATTGTGGTGCATGCATTGCTTATTTGGGTGTATACAGTGCTAATTGCAGAGCAAGTGGTGCTGATTGTGGTACATGTGATGCTGAATGTGGTGCATGCAATGCTCATTGTATCTGTTGGTACACATGGATGGTCTTGTCCATTTAACTAGTCAGTTTGGCAGGATATGAGTTTTCAGGAGCCATTCTTGATTGGAGTAGGATGCAGTCAGTTGTTGGGAAGTATGGATGGTCGATTTAGATTGTCTGTATGGATTGTTGGTCTGGCCGGCTGGTATGGTCTTTTGGTATGGTCCTTAGTTATAGTCTGCAAGTAATTGTCAGTTTGTATTACTGATCGGCATTAACATATGTTATGGTTGGCTGATCTTGATGGTCGTTAGAGTGGTCGGATTGAATGGATGTTTTGTATGGGAGGATCGAATGGTTTGGAGGTGTGGTTGACTATTATGGTTGTTTCGTATTTCAAGCTGGTATTGATAACTAGTATTGTTGATTCTCATGGATTCATAGTATGGTTGGTTTGTATAGCTGGCTAGAATAAGAAGTTCTTATGGTTCTTGGGCATGACTGATTCAAGTGGACGTCTGGTATTGATGGTACATATGCTTGGTCTGTACAGATTGTTAGTATGGTCCCTTTGCATGGCTGGGTGACTTGTATGGGTCGTATGGCTGGTATGATTGATTCGTATGGTAGGTTCTCATGGACGTCAGGTATGGTTGGTTCATATGGCTGTCTAGTATGATAGGTAAATTTGGATGTTTAGTATGACTGTTTCAAGTGGACAGTTGGTATGGATGGTTTGTACAGATTGTTCATATAGTCCCTTAAATTAAACTTGCCCCTTATGATGGCCAAACTTCTTGGCGGGAGTACCAACACCAGTTTGAAATAGTCGTCACTCTGAATCTCTGGTCATCCGAACAGCGAGCATAATATCTCGCGTCTGTACTGAGAGGCTCCGCACTGAGCATACTACAATCTCTGCCAGAGTGATAGAGACTGGAGTATAACACGTTTCGGGTGACCGATACCTGCGACATGCCAACCATGCACAGTTGAGAAGCCGCACCCAGCGTCAAGGGAAGCCACTGCAGGAGCTATGGCAAGAAATTGTGCAGCTCTCCCAACTATCTCTGGAACGGTGTCCGGAGGAGGCGCTGGACATAATCGTAGTAGGCTTTTTCATGGATGCCATTGCCGCCACAGAGGTACGGCAAGTGGTACGTCTGGCTGCACCCCACACCATGCAGGATTCCCTAGCCTGAGCATTGGAGGTGGAGTCAGCAAGACAGGTGGCCGCACCCCGATGTCCGGTACGGGCAGTGACGCTGAATGAAGACGACGAAGGCAGCAAGAAGAAGACACTGAAGGATTTGCAGAAGGCTGGGAAGGACATCGCTTCCAGGGTCCACACTACAGAACTTCGGCGTCCCCACCCAAACGGCCTGAATGTTGGTCATGTGGACCAACATGTGGCTCTCAGGTGCCCCCACTGTCCACAACAACAACAACAGCAGCAAACGCAGTAGCGAAGAAAAGAGGCAGCGAGAGGCAGGTGATAATACAGCACATTCGGAGAACTTACAAACACCGATCTTAGGAGGCGAAGGTCGGTGACTGCTGGAGGGAAGGCCCCAATATTCCTACATGTATAGTCAGTAAAACAGGATTTGGATGCAATAATGGCGGAAGGGAGCTTGAATGATGTTCATTGCCAGATGGTCGTCGATATTGAGGCGACCATAAGACATCCTCGGGCCTCTCCTCCCTCTATCTCCTCGATCGCCCGACGACAGTATATAATGGTGCTACTTGACTACAGTAACAGGCGAGACCACACCATTTAGAGGCAAGAGAAAAGTTATATTGAAGCTTGGTTACCTTAGCATAGAGCACATTGTTAACATAGAAGAAATAGAGGATATATTTTTGGGGGCCTTGATGTGTTATGTATGCTGGGATGCTGCATCTATACTCAACTTGGTGTGCTACGTGTAGGCAGTACAGAGATGGCGGTTTCAACACGTCATGATTTGCCCTCCCCAATTAGCTGCCTAGTAATATGTGGTTAACCCACTGTGCTGCCTGCTTCTAGTGAAATTTTAATTCCAGGCAGATGTCAGGAAACGTTTATCAGACATTTGGGTATAATTGAGCCAGCAGAGAGGATTGGTATCCTGCCATGTACAGTCGCCGTAGCAAGGACTCTGGTCTCTTCTAATTCTGACAGTTTTCTAGATAGAATGATACATTTGTTCGAGAATCCCATTCGTCTTGAGGAGGGGTGCATGACAAGTGTTTGCAAGCTGGTCACACAGGTAATCTTAAATGTTCCAGAAGATTTTGGAGTAAAAAAAAAGAATTTCATTTACCAGAAATACTGGGGAACTTCTAGTAAGAACAAAATAAACTCTTATTTGGCGACAGGAGTCTCTTAATTAATGCCAAGAAATAGGGATGCGTTCTCATATAGACCAAATGACAGTGGAAAGACTAACATGACCTGCCATCACATTAATATAGGAGATACCAGGCCCATAAAGCAGCCACCAAAACGACTGCCTCTAGTTTCTCACGAGGCAGTTGTGGGAATTCAGAATGAAATTAAGGAGTTATATGTGATAGAACCTTCAGTTAGTCCATGGTCGTCACCCATTGTACTTCTTAAGAATAAAGATGGATCGCTGAGGTTTTGTGTATATTATCACCAGCTTAATAGCGTGAAAAAGAAAGACTCTTATTCGCTTCCAAGGATAGATGGCACATTAAACAGCGTTCACACTGGTTTTATACTTTGGACATGAACATGGGTACTGGCAGTGTGAGGTAGCCCCAGAGGACCAAGATAAGATTGCATTTTGTGTCCAAGGGAAAGGAAACCGCCAGTTCAAAAATATGGCTTTTGGGCTATGTAATGCCCCTGCTACCTTCGAAAGCCCCATGGTAAATATTTTGGTGCACCCGCCCCTCCTATGTGACGTAGTTCAAGCTCGGAGTTATTCCGCGTCTAGTGTACATTCACTTAATTCACACTCATTATTTACACATATTCAATCTGTCTATTGCCACCATTCCAAATGTCTGTCACTCACCCATCCAGTTCATTAGTCTGAAGGTCAGGTGGTCACACCTCCCGATAGGCTTATCTGGCACACGCAGCGGCTCATCTTTGTAAATCGCCGCGCGGTTGTCGCGTTTCAACTCTGCCCTTGGCACTCTTTCGCTCGCTCGAGCGGGTCGGGTCAAGAGAAACGATGCAGACCATCAACATGTAACAATATTAATTTATACATGCAAGACTATCAAGACTGTTTAGTTAACCCTGGGCAAGCTTCGTCACAGAGTAGATAAGTACATAGAGGTGCAATGGCGTGACAGTTCCTTTGACGTAGGCGTACCCATTTTCTAGTTGGCTGCCTGAGACTCTGGAATGGGCATTGTATCTGATTGGCTACTTCGGGTTGCGAAAGATTTCCTACAGGCTGGGTTGCCGGCTAGCAAGTAGGATACCAAGTGCTTATTGGCGAACGGCGTTCGGACACGAGGTTGGTAATTGACGCTATTTTGCTGGCGTGTGCGACTGAATTTCTCTGTTACGCCTCTGTATTCTTACGTACTCTGTAGCTATGGCGGGCTGAAAAAAACAGCTTTTCTCATGAATTCGAAGTTCGCGATAAGGGTAGTCGTTATCACAGCAGCAGTATCTTCGCAGCGTGGGTTCTCATGCGACTTTTGTTTCCTTCGTAATGACATTCAGCGCGCAATCGCGAGTACATGAGCCCCGTGGGAAGACAGTCCTCATCTTGCCACTTTGGGCCGCGGTAACGTATTGGACAGACTACTCGCTTTCCACCAAAGCGAACTGTCTTCGATTCCCTGTTCCCGGCGAGGTCACCCGGATTTTCGCACGAGGGGAACGTAGAGAACGTCGTCATTGGCCGGCGGGTTTTCTCAGTTACATTCCCATTTTACCGCCCTTGCATTCTGCCGCTGCACCATTCTCACCTCGTTTCAATATCACCGGCGGCGATCAGTACCGCTCGACTTAACTTATCTCGCCACCTCGCCGGCTGGGTGACACGTGCCTTCAGGAGAATCCCTAGTAAACCATTCTGAACGCTTCAAGGTAATGTCTGGCCTTAAGAAAGCATTGCGACAAGCCTTCTCAAGTCTGCGGTATGCATTCCCAAGGAGCAGGACATTATTACAGGCGATGTAAGCCAGTGGATATAACTGTAAATGCCACTTTGTACTTTTCTCCTTTCCCTTTAGGAAATAAAAATTATACTTTTAACCATTTCTACTATTTTTTTTTTGTTTTTAATATATTTAACAGCATAAAAGTAAAAGTGGCAGTGGCATATTTTAAAATTTATTTTAATAAAGTTATATATCCAGAACGTTTATTTGCTGAGATACGCGTATGCGCGCAAACACTGACATTACAGATAATATTCTACTCGGGAGTCCCCTTTAGCTGGAAGTTGCCGAAACATTTATTTTTTATTGTTGTGCCGATTAACAAAAACTGCTATACGTCACACCAAACCTCTCCTATGGTAATTTACATACTTATATATATAAGCAAATGGTCTTTAACTTTACTTGCTATGAATAAAACTGATATGTGAATCAAATGTAATTTACCTAAAGTAAGGGGTTTTTTTTTTCACCACTTTTAATTTGTGAAGATGCTCTTCATCTTCGTAAAGGTGTGCGGAAAACAAAGAGGTAAGTAGGTGTTTACGTTTTTAAATATTAATCGTTCTCAGAGAGTTGCACTAGTTCCGATCATTACTGTCAGTTTAAGGGACAGATTCCACAAGTCAGTTTCACACATTTCTACGCACAACTGTAAAATGCAACAAATCAATTACAGATACATACATTTCTGCAGCCCACGACAATTTTTCTGAGAATTTTATTTTATCCCTTTAAGAACATGCGTAGTTTGAGCTTGTTGCCAACGTGGTAAAATATATGAGCGACAACTTCCACAAATGAAATGTTCTGGAAATGCAAAAATAGAGAGAATGACCAATTCAATTCATACTAAAGAGTACCACGAGTTCATTTCCCAAAAAGTCAGCTTTTAGCAAGATTTCAGTCCGAGATGAATATTCCTAAGAAAATTGATACAATCATTCACTCCGCAGAAAAATTTACACACCAACAGAAATTCCACACAGTTTGGCAAGACATTATTAAGCAGGGAGCGTGTCAGAGAATAAACTGCGCATATCAGACTCTCTTGCCGCTGTTCAGATGTTCATGACGCCAGCATACATGGATATAACATCGAACGTATCATCTTTCTTTGTATCTCAAACCGAGAAAACGCACAGCGGCACCTCTGAGTCTCTGCTGTCTGTGATAAGTTGTATGGTTTCACGATAACAATGCCGGCAAAATTNACGCACAGCGGCACCTCTGAGTCTCTGCTGTCTGTGATAAGTTGTATGGTTTCACGATAACAATGCCGGCAAAATGATTTGCAGTAGTATCGTGTAAACAACCCACTATCCACGTTCTGTTATATCTAGGGTCAGGAAAATTTCGCGTTTTGAATAAAAATTTCAAGCTTACCGTTCATTGGCTGCTGCTAGAGTGTTTAGCGAGTTTCGCCTTAGACCAGGAGGCACGGGATACGGGCAGTGTTTCCTTGTAGGTCTGTTGCAGCTCAGAGTTCACCTGAGCGTACTAAATAAACCGTGGCCCAATTACAAAAACGCATAACTATACATGTGTTTGAAGTCTAGCTCGTCCTAAAATGAATTCGCGAAGTTGTCCATTCGGTAATTACAGCTGCAACCACGCATGGTCATTATTCATTCACAGGTTATACTTCAAGCACATATGTAACTGCGCCATGAAATTTTATTTGACAGGCCCTGAGTATATCTGCGCTAATTAATAAACAATTCGTGACAGCGTTGTCGAATTATGTGCACATTTATGTCAGAAGGAGATTGTCTCCACGCCTAGGAAGTAGGAAATGAAACAATTGAACCAGTTGTGGTATTTATAGGATTCTTAAGTCTAAGATAGTGCCAAATATTAACGCGAATGTTGTAGGTCCTCAGTTATAACTAGGTTAGAGGACGTGGACATACTTCTCAGAGCACTTACATATATATTGATCTAACCTCAAATCCTATCCACATAGTTCTGATAGCGCTATTGGCAAAAAAGTGATCCGATGCTGGAACACGGAGATTGACATATGCACATCTCAATTGCGCACTCTACGCCAGTTTTATTTGTACGTCGCCCAAATCTCTTCACTCACTCACTCTGATAGGCTGCGCGAGGCTGTGGGAACGGAACTTGTTTCTGATTGGCTACTGCGTGGAGAGAAATATTTCCTATTGCCTTGACTGCCCGGTTGGCGAGTAGGTTACCAGGCGCTGATTAGTGAACGTCGACCCGACATGTTGCTGGCTAGTGACGCCATTTTGCTGATGTGTGCGGCTGGAGTTAGCGGAACAAGCGGCCGTTTCACTTCTGTATTCTTACGTACTCTATGGCTCAAGTAGGCAGGGTCTAAATTGTGATACAGCCACCACAGAGTGAAGCAGTCACTTACACCGCAAACATTTAACTGCACACGCTAGCCAAATGGTGTCACTGACCAGTAAAATGTTTGGACGCCGTTCGCCAAACAACACCTGGTAACCTACTCGTTTTTTGGTGGCCCTGAATGAAGGGGAGCGCTCTATGTTAATAGGCTAACTACTGGTGTTAGGAGGGCGAATAGGTTCTAGGTGCGTGCTGGGCCCTAGGCCTATACGCTCTACTAACAAAAATTGTGTGTTGGAGGAACATGCATCAATCGGCTCGTAATCCAACTGTAAAGGGATCTTGTCCGCGGGCAGTTGCCCGAGGGCGGGCAACGTTTTCCTTCGGTCTGCTTCCCCTTGCTTCCACCTGGTGAGCAGCTTGATGCAGGTGTAGACGCCTTGCTATTTCTGGACATCTTGCTGTTCGAACGACGCAGTCAGCCGACTGATAGGTTCGCCTGTTAGGCAGAGAGCACAAAGCCATCGGGGCAGGGCCATAACATACCAGCACAGGTTCCCCTCAACACAACTGAGATGGCCAGGAACGCGGCAGCCTGCTGTGGGCACCAGTGTTGAGCGGTGCACCAGAGACCACGNACACACACACACACACACACACACACACACACACACACACACACACACACACACACACACACACACACACAAAGGAACCGCAAAGCTGTTACGTCTCTGTCTATTCAGTGCGCTACCGAGTAGGCCCGCATATGTATACCAAATTAAGCAACCGCCTAACAAGACAATGATTGTGTAGTTAACACGCGTGTTCGTAAACCGGTTGTTCAGGTCTAAACTACTTGCGTCCGCATCAAAACATGAAAAAATATTAAACGGTCTTATTGATACGGATCGTATTCCGTTACCTCAGCAATGCGCAAGCGAGTTGCTCCGTTACCTGTCAAGAGGGGCATCTTCCAGACGATTTCGCGTATGAACTGCGTGTGGTCTGAGACACGAATATTTCGTTCGCTGACGTCACGCTGGTGTGAATTGCTGGCGGGAACACGTCGCAAGTTAGTTAAAAAAGTTAAAGGATTTTCAACGGAGACCATTATTAGAGTAGACNATTGCTGGCGGGAACACGTCGCAAGTTAGTTAAAAAAGTTAAAGGATTTTCAACGGAGACCATTATTAGAGTAGAAGTGTGTCTAGAAGGTGTGCTTGTGTGGTTTTCAGCAAGGTTGATTTACGTTAGGTATACGACGTACTTTAAAATATGTAAGTAACCAAAGTAAGGTTACACTCTAAATCTGAACCAGTTAGAATTTCNATTGCTGGCGGGAACACGTCGCAAGTTAGTTAAAAAAGTTAAAGGATTTTCAACGGAGACCATTATTAGAGTAGACGTGTGTCTAGAAGGTGTGTTTGTGTGGTTTTCAGCAAGGTTGATTTACGTAAGGTATACGACGTACTTTAAAATATGTAAGTAACCAAAGTAAGGTTACACTCTAAATCTGAACCAGTTAGAATTTCCCTTTCAATCAGGTAACAGTACCTGACTGATTCGACAGTCACTTCAGTGAATTAAACTGATGAGTTAGTGAAAAAACTGCCAGTTTTCTTTCACTATTGATTCAGTGGCATTTTCCACTGATTCATCAACCATTTGCTTTTTAGTGATTTGATTTTTGACTGATGGATTAGTTAAACAACGTGTATCAAATGACCGCTATACAANACCGATGGATTAGTTAAACAACGTGTATCAAATGACCGCTATACAACGTGTATCAAATAAAATAACAACGCATAAACTAATAAAACAAAAAAAAAATACTTTCTAAAATGTGAGTTTCATAATACCATTTTACGAGGTAACATAAACATTCAGTTTTTCATTCCGTTTTTAACGTCTTTCATTTCGTTCTCGTGTAATCATCATGGCGCTCGGTTTTAAGTTTTAAACTGCATTAAATGTGGCGAAGTAAAGGCACTCATGCGTACTATTTGTTTTTAACAACCCTAAAGTTACCAAACAATCTAAGAACGAAAAGAAAGAGCGTACACTTTAAAACTACATACTTCTGATGAAGAAATATAAGTTATATATCCCCCGCCCCTCAGTGAAAACGTTTGCTAGGTAGCTCNTTCTTTCACTATTGATTCAGTGGCATTTTCCACTGATTCATCAACCATTTGCTTTTTAGTGATTTGATTTTTGACTGATGGATTAGTTAAACAACGTGTATCAAATGACCGCTATACAATGTGTATCAAATGAAATAACAACGCATAAACTAATAAAACAAAAAAAAAAAATACTTTCTAAAATGCTAGTTTCATAATACCATTTTACGGGGTAACATAAACATTCAGTTTTTCATTCCGTTTTTAACGTCTTTCATTTCGTTGTCGTGTAATCATCATGGCGCTCGGTTTTCAGTTTTAAACTGCATTAAATGTGGCGAAGTAAAAGCACTCATGCGTACTATTTGTTTTTAACAACCCTAAAGTTACCAAACAATCTAAGAACGAAAAGAAAGCGTACACTTTCAAACTACATACTTCTGATGAAGAAATATAAGTTATATATCCCCCGCCCCTCAGTGAAAACGTTTGCTAGGTAGCTCNAAACTACATACTTCTGATGAAGAAATATAAGTTATATATCCCCCGCCCCTCAGTGAAAACGTTTGCTAGGTAGCTCAGATGGTAAGGTGGCGGTTTATGAGCGTGCTCTGCCCTCGTAGCTAAGAGGCAGAGTGGCCGACCTGTAGTCGGAGGATCGGGAGCTCGCGCCCCGGCTCCTCCGCGGCAGATCAGCCCGCATGTCGCGCGCATGCGTACCGCGGATTTGTCACCAGGTCGGTCTAACTTGAACTCGTCAAACGTCAACAACACACACTGTCACAACGTCACCCTCGCTTCGTCCAACGGTACATGTATCGGTCGATAAAGTCACCTTAAAAGAAATGCTAAGGTGACGGTTTATAAGCAGAACGGGGATGGTGCAAGTTCAATCCTGACCACCCGCAACAACTTATTTACTTTTTTTAATTACGGTAAATTGTGAAATACAAGTAGTAACTATCGGAAATTNTGACCACCCGCAACAACTTATTTACTTTTTTTAATTACGGTAAATTGTGAAATACAAGTAGTAACTATCGGAAATTTCGTAATTATTTGCCTAAATTCAATAAAAACATTATTTTATTACCCGCACGCAGATGACTTACACTGATTCGAATTNTCGTAATTATTTGCCTAAATTCAATAAAAACATTATTTTATTACCCGCACGCAGATGACTTACACTGATTCGAATTTAGAGTGTAGGGTGTGCGAAGTTTGTTTACATGCTGTGCAGTCTCCATCTGTATTTTCAATCAACGGCGAAATACGCGCACGGTTGTTGTTCCGTTTCCTTGTGCACTCCAGAATGATTCTAACAACGGAATAACATCGCACGATTTTTCTGGCTGTTGCAGTAGGCCCGTTATTCGATGACACGGATCACGGATACGGACCACGGAAGTGGAGCACGCAACGCACTCCGTGTTCGATATGCAATGTGANCGCACGATTTTTCTGGCTGTTGCAGTAGGCCCGTTATTCGATGACACGGATCACGGATACGGACCACGGAAGTGGAGCACGCAACGCACTCCGTGTTCGATATGCAATGGGAAGCATGTGCACGCGGATAACTTCACGTAAGAAAGCTGCGCAACTTCCAATTACTCCGTGCCCATGAATCCGTGTAGCCAATAGGAATCGAGTGAATGAGTGAGTGAAGAGATATGGGCGGATCTTAACATCGAATGAAAGGGCGGGGAAAACGGGAAATCCCCGAGAAAACCCGCCGGCCAGCGCCATCGTCGGGTACTATTCCCACATGCTAAAGTCCCGGAGCGACCCCGCCGGGAATCGGACTCAGTTCACCCAGGTGGGAGGCGAGTAGTCTTAACACTACACCACCGCGGCCCCCAATAGGATTAGAATACTGTGTTTGTTGATAGTTCGTTTTTGTGGCCATTATGGGATACAGGACATGGATTCGTCGTGGGAATTGTCAACTTTGTTTTAATAAACACGTGCGCATGGTTTGGCAGTAGTATTTACGCAATGTTAAACACTGTATAAACANTTAATAAACACGTGCGCATGGTTTGGCAGTAGTATTTACGCAATGTTAAACACTGTATAAACATGAAACATTTGGTGGGTACATTACATTATTAAACTCTTATATGTTATTTTCAACAGCTGAATATTTTTGATTTCGTAAGTTGCCAAACTCTAGGTTTCTTTGAATTGTAAAATAGTTAAAATTCGTCACTATTCAACCGTTTGTTCCATTTATTTGTACTATGTCCGTATTGTTAGGCATTGTACAGCGGGCCTTAAAATGGGTTCACAGTAAAAGAAAATATATATGCGTAAGCGCTTTACAAGTCTTTTGTATTTGCAGTTTCCAATTAAGGTTTACTTTTTTTTTTTTTCCAGCAAATGGAAACAGGCGACAAGCCCATGTTTACTTTGGTTCCTAACCTAGCCTCGTCACATTTAAGCGGATCGTACTTCAAAGCCAGCATTTTCTATCAGAGAAGTTAACTCTTGTGAACAAATAATAATCGTCAACATGTGCACAAACACGTCTTTTTAATATAATTCATACTTACATTTCTGTAAATAACAGATTTGCGCACGCAACACCGACTGCTCTGTTCTGATTGGTTGCCGTCCCACAAGTTTCACTTAATAGATAACATATAACAATTTATTTTAACGCTGAAGTCAATCTCAACAACGCATACGACCTGCTAAGTTCCACTGAAAACCAATACCTAAGATAACACTCTTTCAGTTCTTCTGCACGCGAAATAAAGCATATTTAACGCTAAATTTTTTTATTGTAAACCTAGTTACAGTGCAGGGAACGGTACACAGTCGTAGGTCCCATGTATTATTTTTTTATTTTTCCGCCTCGTGGAGCGTGCAGTTGGCAACAGCGCGGCCGGGAGACGTGGCATCGCCGCGGACTGTGCTCTCTCTGTCTGGCTGTGTGAGTAGCGGCGCGGTGTCCTGTTTCCCATGGCAGGGAGGCTGTGACAGGAATGTAACCCGACACCGTCCTTGCGTGCTCTCTCCGTCTGACGCCCTCAGCTGTCTCTCTCGCGCGCCATCGCCCATCACGACCACCCGCGGCAAGCAGACAGACGCGCGAACAGCCCTGGGCCGATCCTCACTGCGCCTCCCACTAAGTCTCTACCTGCAGCCCGCCTTCAAGGTCCCCAACTCATGTCCCGTGTAATTCTCGCTACTCATCATACTCGCTTCACGACGATGGTCCATTCCTTATTACACTCTAAGAAATTATACGCAAATTCATTACAACAATGTATGATGTTCGATACCAAAAAAAATTATTATCGATATTATTACAATCAGCAACTAGGTATTCTCGATATATCGATACTATCGAACTTATCGACAAAACCAAAATTATCGATAATGCCGAAATTATTAGATAATGCCGAAATAATTCACNGATACTATCGAACTTATCGACAAAACCAAAATTATCGATAATGCCGAAATTATTAGATAATGCCGAAATAATTCACAATGCTGATATCGTCTATAATATCTAAATTTATATTATCGTTCATATCGTTATCGTCAGTATCAGTATAATTTAAATTCTAGTATCGTTGAAAATACTGGTATCTTTTGAGTTCTGCTATTACTGGAAGCATTTATGTGATTATGTAACAATACTATCAACAATTGTAAACTACCAGCTAATCGGTTATCACTTAATGTATTACAAAATTATACCGATACAGTCNCAATACTATCAACAATTGTAAACTACCAGCTAATCGGTTATCACTTAATGTATTACAAAATTATACCGATACAGTCTTAGGCCATAACACAAAATTTAATTATATTATCAATGGTACAATTACATATAATTAAATATATTCATAACATACACATAATTGGCGTTTTCAATAGTAGACCTACTGGTGCATCAGAGCAGACTGTTAAGGGTTGATGGTTCTTGAACGAGAGAATAAACGAGCAACAATGTAGCAATTCCAACAACCACCGAGAGAAGTTGCCGAAACGCGTTTTACTGCCTCATGTATCTACAATTGAACGTGACGCACGCAACTACGTGCTCGGAGCATACAGTGTACAATTAAGACAGCTACCACCCCACCTGCGAAAATCTAAGAGACGCAACTACACTGCACAGTGAACGTGTTACTTAGTCAAAATAACAATATAAAATAAGTGAGTGCGAAGTAAAGATAGTACCTGCGTATGTACACATTAATACAAGTAAAATCACATTGCAATATGTGTGCATGTATATGTATGTGCGTGTGATAAGACTGTTGCTAATATACATTTTCTGAAAATAGTAAGAGTTAATTTTATTACATAGCATTACGCAGTGAAGAGTAATAATCATAAATTCAGTTTCACAGCAAATCTTGATATTTTTCAAAATACACTTTAGTATTACTGTAGTTATTTCCAATAAATATTAAACAATATTCTTAACTAACCAAAGTTATTATCTTGGCTAAAAACAAATGAATCGCTAATTCTATAAAATACGTTTTAGCCTACTTTACAATGAAAAGGAGGGCTTCTTCTTCCTGTCTACATGTTTGCCTGTGGCGTTTGCCTGTATAGGTTACACCACTCCCCTAAAAACTTGTGATTTCATGCACCGATTTACAGCAAACTTGCTACTCTCATACACAATTGTAGACGTCCAGGACTCAAATCGGAGTTATCACAGTGTGAGGCGATACACTTATAGNTCTCATACACAATTGTAGACGTCCAGGACTCAAATCGGAGTTATCACAGTGTGAGGCGATACACTTATAGTACACAGTAATGACACATAATTTTTTAGATTTTCGACCATGCTGTGTACTTATTTTCAAAACCGCTAACTTTTAAAGAAAATTAGGTGAAGTGTCAAAATTGGTACTTCAAAACGACACGTCAGCATCGAATTCAGAAATTCACATATTCATTTGACCTCCGTTTTTGTAAGATTACGCCACATGAAAATTATAGCTGAAAAAAAGCTGGGGAAAAATAAACCTCAATAACTCCTCCGTCGATTTCACCCAAATTTCTACTTTTATGAACACTGCCACCCATCGTATTTTCAGACTGCAAAGCGTTTGTTTAAGCTAAAGTCAGTGACAGGATGAACATTTGTGAGAGTGTTCCTGAAAAAAAACCAAAGAATATTTTCAGGGAATCTCAACTGAATGCTGATTTATGATACAGTGCTTGCATCGTTTCTTGGCAGTGTATTTGTTGGTTTTTGGTGGGTTTGTGCTGATTCTGATTGTTTTAACTCATACACATAAAATATTTGTATATATATTTTATATGTATTTTTACAAAACTGAAAACTATATTTTCTCATGTATGCGTTGTTTCATAATTGTTCAGAATATTGTCTTAATGTACACAATTCTTTAGACTTAATTAAAACAGTTAGGATATTACATGCAACCAAAAATTTGTCTTTCCGAAGACATTCCACTAATTAACTTACAATATTATTTTTCTGACAATGGTTCATGTTCTTTTGTTTTTGTACACATCATAAATTGTTTAATATGCTAAGAAAAGATTAGTTCTGAATTTTAGGTGGTTTGTGTGAATAGGCTGATCATTATTCTCTGAAATTACAAAATAAACTACATAGTTACACTTAGAATGAAATCAATTTTTGAAATTCTAGAAATCTTGGCATTTCATAACTGTGCAAATGCTTATCATGACAAATAACATAACTTCATAATCACATTTTATGATTACACATACATAACGAAAAAGTGTACCAACATCATAGTAAAAAACACAACTTTTTACTTACGCAGCTGCTTGTTCATATCTAAGAACACAAGTGCATTGACATGTTCTGATGAAAGACGGGAACGTGTGTCAGTCACAATGTTTCCTGCGCAGCTGAAAATTCGCTCTGATGGCACACTAGTTCCAGTCAAGCAGAGGTATTTTTAGCTAGTGTTGCAAGTTTCGGGAAGTAAACAGAATTCGACTTCCACCACAGTAAAGGGCTGTCTTCTAAATCGGTGGGGGTCCTTCTCAGGTAGCTCTCTATTTCTTCTTCTACCATCTACTATTTCATCTTCAAGTTTGTTAGAGGTTTAAAATGTAGACGTACCGACTTCAATTGCATGAAGCAGCACATTTTCCAAGTCGGCATAATAGGTGAAATTTCAAGAATTTATGGGACACGAAACTACGTTTCAACACTGCAGAAAGAAATGACAAACAATGTCACTTCACTCAGAACATGTATAAAAATGTTTTATTTATTACCTTAATGAATACTTTATTTCAGGAGATTCAAACTGACACGTTGGTTGGTCGTGAATCGCTATTTGTTTACACACGAGCGCGGACCGGAAAAAAAAACAGTGAACCAGCTAACTTGAACGTTGCGTAAGCCAGGCGATGATGCAAAAAGAGTTATAAACGCATAAATGTGTCATAATAATGTAATATTTTATTCTTATTCTTATACAACAAAAAGAGACTGAATTGCAGGTAACAAAAATGTTTTAACTTTACGACTAGTAAGACGTTAAAACATGGAACTAATTCTCGTAGTTCGCTGGCAATGTAAATGTGAGTATTGCGGTCATTTGCTTACGTTAAAATACTTGCAGTTACGGGCAGTGACTTTTTTCAAAAGTTCATTTTAAGAGTGCTTACTTTATCGTGAACTACCTATACTATAACACTGAATGCCTTCATAAATAAATGGTGGTCCCGAGGTACGAGAGTGGGTAGACTGCTGTCTGTGCTTATTTGCGGACGAAGTGACCTGTTGTGAAATGTGGTATTCATATATTACCGGTCATGTACGTAGTACATTAGTACATTAAATTAGTTTAAAAAGTCCTGTAGGTCGTCGTGTTCCACTGTAATAGGCATCTCAACACTGTTTTGGTTGTAACGTTCGACGGAGGCGTATCCGGACCGGGGTTCCCTATCTCATATGGATGCTGGTGCCCTTCTACGTCATCCTTGAAAGTTTGTAACTTAACCCCTGATGCATACATTATAATATTTGTTACAACGTAACACCAGTGTCATCGATAATGTCAGTAAAATATTATTTATATNTAGATGGTGCAGAAAAATCGATAATATCAGCACTGATTATTTGATTTATCAGGTCAATAATATCCTTAATGCCGATGGTTAGAGGACGTTGGAAATGAAGAGGATGACGATAACACAGCTGATTCCGATAATATTGTCCACGCCCATAATATTATGTCGATAATATCGTTGACGTCGATAACATCAAGAATTACGATAATATGGGAAATACCGATAAAATCGATAATATTGTAAATTTCGATAATGTCGGAAATGTCGATAATACCGAAAACTCTGATAATACCGAAAATTTCTATAGTACCTAAAACTTTTATAGTACCGAAAATTTCGATGATACCGAAAACTTCGATAATACCAAAAACTTCGATAATATTGAAAATTTTGATAATTCCTAAAACCTTGATAATACAGACAACTTCTATAATATCAAAACATCGATATATCTATATTTTTCAAATTTACATATCGATCGACAAGTTATTTTTTATATCGATAATTATCTATATATCAAAATATCGAACAGCCCTAGTAAACGTGTAGTGAGAAAGCGTGAATGGTCAATTTCGTTCCCATACATCCACGTTTGCATTCCTCCATTTGCTCAGGAGAGCCAATGCGTAGGGGCGTTCCCAGCTCTCCTAAGTAACGACGTTAAATATTCCAATATTTGCATCCTGATACATGGTATTACAGTTTTCCATATTATGTGCACGTTAACTTCCATTACTGTTTAGGAAGTTTACGAGAAATTTTTTTGCAATATTCTTCCAACTTTTTTGAAGCCCTGCTCCACATGGTCCAGAATTAGCGGCCAGAAACTTTGCAAAACTCTCTGTTGCTGCTACCATCAAACCCGATTACAAAAACTATTCAGTACTAGTAACATAATATTCTGTTAGGTTACTACAATACTGATTGTTGTGGGAAAAATCCGAATATTGTTGAAAATGTAATGTTGTAGGTACAGTCTGTTTTGTAGTAGGAACACAGTGCTCTGCTGTAGCAACCATATGAACAGTAGCAAATACAATCACGGACAGAAATTAAAACAAACATTCTGTTGGTATTACTATCTACAACAAACTATGTACCTACAACCCATCAGATGGATGTCCCTATTTAACAGTCTAGAATCTAGATGATTCATTCAACCATTATTTTCTTTCAGTATATTTTCTCCCCTGTTTTTTATCACATTAATTATAAACGAAATGTAATTTATAGTTAAAATACAAGTAAAAGTTCAATTTAAACAAAAAATAAGATACTTTTAGCTAACGGAAGCATAGAACGCTTGTGATACACAACTTATTCAGGAAACTACCAAACACGCCAGACATGGGGTTGATTTTTCAAATGTTTGATTTCAAAAGTGTGAAAATACCACATATATACTAACAAGATGTATCTAAATTAGATCGATAAACATCTGCAGCAGTTAATAACGAAAAAAAAAGTTGAAAATATATACGACTCATGGTTTACAGTGAATCATGAGGGCGATACGCATCTTTGAAGTTGGGCGTGAAGCACTAGTTTATTACAAATATTGGAGAAAATATTCAAGATGGAACACTGAGTGTATGGATAATGTGTAACGGAACAAAGATCTGTAAACACCATAACACCAGTCTGTCGCCATCATCAAATTATTTCACGGAAATAATGACAGTTCCCTTATTTCGACCTAATTTCCATTACATTGTAGCGAACCCAGACGCTCAGAATTCCATCTTCAGTAATTTTATTAAACTAGTACTTCAGGAACTAACTTCAAAGATATGTTCCGCTCTTAAGATTTACTTTAGACCATAGGTCGTGTATGTTTTCAACTTTTTTTAGTGATTTAACACGCAGCTGACGTTTGTCGCTCTAATTTAGAAGCAATCTGTATAAGCTGTTCACGGCCAACTGAGCTCTTTCAAAATCCCTACTCAGTATATACTTGTATTCTTATTGTGTATCCTTCTGCCTTATGTAAGATTTGCATTGCCATGGGACTCATCACTTTGCTCATGCGCCATCCAAGTAAAACGGTGGAAAGATTAGGAAATTAAATTGGTTTTTATAGTCCATTCATGGTTACTTCCAACTTTTCTGAAGACCTGCTAAAATTGTCCTTCCAAGATATTCCTCCGCCTCATGCAAACAAACCTTAACCGAGTCTAGAAAATGACACCAATGGGACAATGCACCTCATTCGTGCACACTCAGTAATAAAATTTTGAATAAAATCTATTTCTCACTAGGTATTACCAACACACATATTTTCTCTTTGTTTTCAACCATATTAATGGAATCGGTCCCAACAAAAAGGGCTTCAGTTATTGGAACATAGTTTTGATATAAGCAAGAAAATGTGAATCTCACACACAAATATTAATTTAAAAATAGTATAATATGTTCACATTATACAGTTTGGTATCCTGCAACTAGCAAACTAGTCAAAACCATCTCTAATAATGTGATTCGTTTTTGAAAAATTATTAAATAGCTCTGACTGAGGCCCTTTTTGTAGGCTTTCGATTGACCGTAACAATGTAATGTCATGAATGTTATTTTACAGTTGTATTATTAATATATTAATACGTGTTACTCCAGACACACTACAGAACATTAATTTATATGCAATCTATCATATAAAGACAAAATAAATTTAATGCACTATAACAAATATTATTGTTATAAATCTGTATACACCGATGAAACAACTGTTTAATATTTATGATATATCAAAGTTATTTCTGGTCCAATATATAGAACACTAATGAATATATGTGTGGCTACCATAAGATAATAAGTATGTAATCAGTAATTTCTTGTAATGTGACTTTTGTATAAAAACGTCAACTATATGAATAGAAACAGTTTTTACATTGTCCACACGTTAAACCTAAACAACTCATCATCACCAGTACTTATTGGCCAAATAATAACGTGCTCATGGAAATCTTTGTATTGCTCGGACACATATTTGCACAATTTTCTGATATCAGATATTGTTTCCTTCTCCATAGGGACCTGCCCTTTGGGGTACGCCTGTCTTGAAAGGAAACCCGGTGCTGGTTTGCCTGGATGGACCACACGGAATGCATGTTTAAGCAAACCATCAACCACTTGCTACAATGCAACCTTTCAAATCAGTACTATAAGTGAAGTGCATAAGGGTGCTTTTTCAAAGGTAGTTTTTTTTATTTCGTCTACACTGCCTCTTATAATATGTCTGCCACAGATTCTTAAAATCATTTATACACTGAAGATCCAATAAACTGGTACACCTGCCTAATATCGTGTAGCGCCCCCCCCCCAACCCGGAGCACACACAAGTGCCGTAAGACAGGGGACTCTATTAATGTATGAAGATATGCAGGAGGCAATTCACACCATGAATCCTGCAGGGCAGTCCACAAATCCAATCTGCGCCAATTTGAGAAAGGGATGCACGTCTGTCACGTGTAATGAATCTCGTCAGTCGTCGTTTGTCCCGTTCTTTCACGATCTTTTTCCGGCCGCAGCGATGTCGAAGATGTGATGTTTTACCGGATTCCCGATATTCACGGTACACTCGTGAAATGGTCGTACGCGAACATCCAAATGTTATCGCTACCTCGGAGATGCTATGCCCCATCTCTCGTGCGCCGACTATAACACCACGTTCAAACTCACTTAAATCTTGATAAAAAGCCATTGTAGCAGCTGTAACCGATCTAGCTGCCGACCTCATCGCATTACTCTGATTGGTTCCATACCTCTGTTATTTGCATACGAACGCCTATACCAGTTTTTTTGGCTCTTCAGTGTAAGATGGTTTTCATTATTTNCTCGGAGATGCTATGCCCCATCTCTCGTGCGCCGACTATAACACCACGTTCAAACTCACTTAAATCTTGATAACAAGCCATTGTAGCAGCTGTAACCGATCTAGCTGCCGACCTCATCGCATTACTCTGATTGGTTACATACCTCTGTTATTTGCATACGAACGCCTATACCAGTTTTTTTGGCTCTTCAGTGTAAGATGGTTTTCATTATTTNCATACCTCTGTTATTTGCATACGAACGCCTATACCAGTTTTTTTGGCTCTTCAGTGTAAGATGGTTTTCATTATTTGTACGTTTCTAAAAAAAAGTTAAATTATGATTTTGACGTGTTAATTTGCAAAAACCATGTCATCTAATAATATTTTATCTGATGAAAAGGTAGTAACAGATAATTTATAAAAGTTGAACAGTATGTTGTACAAATATTAAATAACATATTTTACCGTGGCCAACGCCCTTAACGACGGCACCACTTCATATACAGAGAGTAGGTAAGAGTACAGAAGTTAAATGGCACGGCGGCTTCACTGATGTAGGCGCATCCATTCCCTTACTGGCCACGTGAAGCTCTGGAAAATCGCTAAAAAAAATTTCCACCCAATATATATCCTTTAACACTCTAACCAGTTTATTCTTTCATGATTGGATGAGCAAAGTTCTGACTCGACTAAGTTGTTTGCAGACCAATCACGAACGTTCTGCCTTATAGTATCAGAATTTTTATTGGCCCATTGAAACGGGGTAGAAGCTTCATGCATGCATGGCAGTCAATAAGATAACAAAGCTGTCGGACATATGTACAGTACGTTGAATCCTAGCAACTTTTCACACTATAAACCATTATATCGAGGGATACCCTAATTTCGCGANATATGTACAGTACGTTGAATCCTAGCAACTTTTCACACTATAAACCATTATATCGAGGGATACCCTAATTTCGCGAAAAAATGTCCGCACGTGTTACGTTTCAATAACCTACAGGTATGTGAGCAGTTTTCTTTTGCTTATTGGTCGCGTTTCTTTGTGAGAAAACATTTTCTTACTTGGCTGGCCATTCGGGAATTAGGTTACTCCNTTTTGCTTATTGGTCGCGTTTCTTTGTGAGAAAACATTTTCTTACTTGGCTGGCCATTCGGGAATTAGGTTACTCCTGTATTGTGCGTTTGTGATTCGCGAGCAACCATCTAAGATGCGCAACCCGGTAATCATCGAGTTAACTCAAGAGTCTTACGTAGGCCACACTGCTGTTGTATATGTTCGCTGTTTTACGTGAATTCTCGTAATCGAGGTCCATATATTTGAAATTGTCGGCCGTTAAATTTCTAACTTATAAACAAAGATAAAGTAAGCACAGAAAAATGTGTCACTTGTACATTTTTTTTTTNCGGCCGTTAAATTTCTAACTTATAAACAAAGATAAAGTAAGCACAGAAAAATGTGTCACTTGTACATTTTTTTTTTTCCTAAGACTACTACTAGAGATAAACACGCTCCTTTTATATTCCCTTGTACAAAACAAAAATAACACATTGGTATGGCATGTTGTAGAAATTTTTTTCTTATTTATTTGTTACAGGCTAGATTTCTCAAAATTGTACGTTTTAGTTACCTTCATAATTGAACCACAGTGAGTGTTACACTCCATAAAATGCTTTGAAGCTAATAACAAAACCTCAACGAAAGAATGCTTCCATCGAAACCAACTAATAGAAATTTGAATACTTCGGTAGACCATTTTGCGGAAAGGCTATGCTTCACAACCCTATATCTATTAAAACGTTGTCTTCAAATAATTTACTCGTTCTATTCCTGGATTTGTGTTTACTTCATCAAAGTCCTGTGAAATATGAAAAAAAAAAAAAAAAAAAAAAAAAAAAGCCTGTGTTTTGATCACGAAAGTATGTAACTCTAGCTGTCTGAAATCTTGCCTATTACACGAAATAAACTCAAGAAATTTTCAGATCTCGAGATTTATTTCACTTGTGTCTCTCTACAGAACTCTTAAGTCTTCTAGCCACAGATAAATATATTACTTTAGGCGTTGCAACATATATATATATTTTTTTTTTGTTTGGACCTATATAAGGTGCAGTATTAAGGTATGTATTAACGACGCGGATAATAAATATGTGTTAGTGTTTGAAGTTATAGGCAACAGCTGTTATTAGACTGCGGAGTATTGTTTCAAAAAGGAATGATGTCTTCCATCATGTGAGGGGGTTTCCCTTATTGGTTGGACCACCTGGATAAGATTTACGCGGAGGCTATACATCAACATCCTATGTGTGCATTTGCAGTATTCATTTAACTATTGGGCGCCAGTGGTATGACTATGTTCGTTCAGATGCAATGTATTTCAAATGGGAGTTGTGCGGCTGGGCGTCTGTGGTCTTTGGCTCGACTCGGACGAGCTCGGCAGTCTTCGGCTCAACTCAGGGGGTGCTCGGAAGCCGACAACTTCGGTTTGTCGAACGTACCCGAAGGTGCTCGGCAGTTACGCCCACTAATTCTTCAAGCATATGTTTGTTTCTGGTAGCCATATTGATTTATAGGCATAGGGTATGTCAAATCGTTAATATCTATTTATTAACCAACTTAAAAAATTATTTTTAATTATAAATTAATTACTTTTTTATATCGTGCAGAAATCATACATAGGTATTGCAGAAACACGCCAAAGTCTCTGTCTCAATTACTACATTTCCAGTCCCTTCTCTTGAAGACTGATCATTACACGAAGCCAGAACCTGCAAATTATTCACTACCTCGACTGTTTTGTATGTATAAGTATGCTACTCAGATTTTTTTTAATGTATGTATATATGATTAAACCAAGACCATTTTACTAATAGCGACCACATGTACGAGTATGTTATAATCATGGTATGGATCAGCATCTACTAACACAATTATAGTCTCAATTGGCATTAATTTAAATGCCAATACTGCCAAGCCCTGAAGACTTCGAATGTTCGAGGGTGATAAACAGTCTTAACTTTCGTGCTCTTCTTGCCCATCAATCCGTCATTCCATCGATTTTTGGATCAAACCATTAATATTCCCATCAATCTTTCAATCTTCCCATCAATCTTTCAATCTTCCCATCAATCTTTCAATCTTCCCATCAATATTTCAATCTTCCCTTCATTCTTTCAATCTTTCCATCAATCCTTCGCAATCTTTCCATCAATATTTTAATATTCCCATCATTCTTTCGCAATATTTCCATCAATCTTTCGCAATCTTTCCATCAGTCTTTCGCAACCTTTCCGTCAATCTTTAGCAATCTCTCCTTAAATTTTTCCCATCAATGTTTCACAATATTTCCATCAATCTTTCGCAATCTTTCCATCAATCATGAATCCATATTCAATCTATGGGTTTGTCGTCTGTCTCAATCCATACCTACTAAAAAATCATTCACCAACAGTCTCTGAAATTTGTACATGGTGACAAACTTAATTTTTTTTACACTGTTCACAATTCTAGCATTTTTAGACCATATAGTCTTCAGTAATATTTTACATGCTGATCTTTACCTTAATAGCTGAGTGCTCATAGCGCCACTTTAAAGTTGTGAGCGATAATAGGGCACGACACAAAAATAAATAAATAAAAATAAACAATTATTTTATACTAATTTGTTATTATTTTGTTATTACAATTTCATAAGAGGTCAGTACATCACATGATGTGACATAACCCCTCCCCTTCAGTCCTCTAATGTTTGAATATATTTCAAAATTGTGTGAGAGATCCCTGCATTTTTGCAGGTCAATCAAATACATGAGTCTATCAACAAGTTCATTGCAGTCTTCGAGAAATATGTAACAGCGTTCTTCTCAACTTCTGCCTTCTTCATGTCGCTTGTTGCAGAAAATATGATGGAGGGGTGATTCAGTGCATCGAGAAAATCACCATCGTCTTCATAAACACTATCGTAATAGTCGTTTTCATCAATACTCTCTTCATGGTCATCTTCACCTCCTGTTTCACCGCCGCTCCCATGTTCGATGAGATTAAAGGCAGGACTTCGTATTCACAATTCGTATTCATTGTATAGTGAGACAATGCTTCCAAATCGATGTTAACTTCTCGACACCTTAACATCAACTAAGGTATCCGTGTGCATCCGCGCTCTATATATACTCTCTCCCGTCACTCGGAAAAACTGTCAGATTGTTTCTAGGTCCACGAGAAAATTAATATTTTTTACGATTTCAGGATTCGAATTCAGGGCCCTAAGCCATGCATCGCCTTTGTGAATTGCTTAAAACTTTAGTTTCAATCGCTCATGAATATTAGTAAGAAATTAATGCACTTACATCGCTAAAAAGGCTTCGAAAACTCGGCTCGTTAATCGAATTGCGGACCTCTTATCTCACCCTGATCCCAATATGCGATAGCTTAAACTAACTTTTCGCCTTTATTATGTTTCTAAAACAGTCTCTGAAAATTTTATTAAGTCCGATAGAAAACTAATATTTTTTTTATAATTTCGGGTTTTGAACTCAGTTCCTTACACAATACCTCAATTTTGAGATTCTATAAATATTTATATCAGGTACGTATAAACACATAAACAGACAGAAAATCATGTACTGAGAGGGCCTACCAACATCAAGAATTTGCCTAAGTTCTCCTCGCCTTGAATTGCTGTTTCTAAATGAGGGTCGTAGACAATGACTTACCATTGGTGCGATGGGACCCGCTCGACACATCATCTCGCTGCTGCCTGCGTGAGTGCTGAATGGCAAATGACACGTGGAACTTAAGTGTGCTTTTACGAAGCTTCGCCTGCTTCCTCATCCCACCCCGAGTGTCTCAATGCCAACATGACGCCGGCCAGCCACGACGCCACCAGGTGGTGTTTCTGCTCCATGAATGTCGGAAAATGTTCGAGAAGACGACGACTTAATTGTATAAAAGGCTTGGTTCTCCCTTGCTCGGGGTGACAGACCAGGAACTTTGTTAGGGAAGGAACTGCTGTTCCTGTTTTAAATTGGGGAGGGGGTGCTTTGCATAATAATGAAAAAATATTTAATTTTATTTTTAATTATTTTGTATAAAATTAATTAAATACCCTGTCTTTGTAAGATATTTAAAGTTATGGTATTTTATTACAGAATTTTAATATATTTTGTAATCCAATATTTTGGTAATTAGCATTCTGTATTTCAAAAAGAGGTAAATAAATGAGAGTTTGGAATTATTTATTTTTCTGTACAAATACAAAGTAAGTTTTATGATACCCTTTGATGCCACACTAACACGAGGAGGGGGTGGGGGAGGGGGTTTATATTCCATGAAAAACCAAAATCTTCCTGAGGAAACAGAGACAAAGTCCTATTTGCATGGGTCGGCTGAAACCGTCACACGTAGATAGAAAACTTCGTCACTCTACTGAAAGGGGTAATTAATCTAGGAGTTTTGAATTTACTGAAAATATATTTGGGCTTGCTACAGTGGTAAAGAGAGTGAAAATTGTTTGGGTGCATCACACTAATTTGCAAAATGACTACTACCGGAGCCGTTCATACTGCCTGGATACAAAGTTTGAGAAAAGAATCCCTGCAGAAAGCGCTCACAGATGTGGGTGTTATCTACAAGCCGGAGGACGTAATCGAAGTCTTGCGTCGCCTGATGCACGAGCTGGTGAAAAAAGGAGCAGTTGCTGGTCAACCTGAGGGCGAGTCCACTTCAGTCACCGTTTTTAAAAAATCTTAAATATCTGCCTAATAATATATGAGCGATGGTCTCGAGGTTGTGCGCAGTTGGAATTCGGGCACTGCTCGTTCAAATGGCTAAAAAAGTTTCACTTAATACCTATGAAATATCAGCATTATATGTTGCAATAATTTTTGAAGTACCCGAGTGTGGTAGGGCAAGCTATCATTGAGCGTTTGTCCTTTTGCAAATTTTGTCAGGCTAGTTTGCGGTAAACAGGCACACCAGGAGCCATTGTACACCAGTGCATGAAAGTATCAGAAAGATTATCGCATCCTTGAGAATTAATTAAATATTTTTTAAATGAGAAAATTAGACGGGTAGAAGTTTTGGGTTTGCCGTGTGCGGAAGCTAATTTGGTAGAAATTATGTTTTTTAATTTGTTGCCTGAAAACAGTAAGTTCTTCACCTTTGCCACAAAGCCACAAACGTTGCAAGAGTTCTTAGCATTGGTAATTAAGGTAGAATGAGCACGTAAAAGGCAGTGACAAATTTGTTATCGGTAAAATCATCCGATGGCGAAATATTTTTATAAGACCCATAAAGGAGAAGAAAATTCGATACAGGTAAAGCCGAAACAGAAATGTCAAATTTGTTTCGGTTAAATCACACAACGGAACACTAAAAAAATCAGAAAGTGACGGGAAAGCCATACTGCAAGGAAATGGGGACCAGTCGGATGTAAAAGAAATGTCCGATGGTCAAAAACTGGTGAAAATGGTGATTTGTTACCACTGTGGTAATCCTGGCCATACTCAATTTAAATGACCATTGCGAGGAAAACCGGACGGATTAGGTCCAATTTCGAAAACCAATTTGTTTAATAGAAATAGCTTGCCGTATGTTCCATTAGTAATTTGAAATTGAAAAATATCCGCTTTGGTAAATTTGGGTGCCTCTGCGTCTCTCAAAAAACATGAAAATTGTAATAAAATTATGCGTGATGCGCCGGTTGGTACCGCACAAATAAAAGGGGGAGAGTCTGTCGTATTTTCCTTAGTAGATGAAGGATTGATTAAACCAAATGTGGCAGTGATAAAAATTTAAATTTAACAATTTTCATGGAAAATGTCTTTCGTGTTTTTGAAAATGTATTATATGACGTGATATTGGGTACTGATTTTTGAGCAGCACCCATGCAAGTATTGACATAGCAAGAACAGTGTTGAAATTTAGTTTTTTCCCTGAAACCGTTATTGCTTTGCAAATTAAGCCTTCCCGTTGTTGAAATATTCAGTTGTTATAACATTCGGAAGAGATAGTAAAGGCATTAGACCGGATAAAAACAGAATATAGTGATGAGCTTGACAACTCCTAGAGCTGTGGTTTTGGAGGAAGGTGATTGACACTGTTGTCTAAAGGACCAATTTACTACTGAAGTAAACACAGGGCGATTGGAGTTAAAAAAAAAAACAATCTAGTTTTATTATTGCTTTAAAACAAGTTAATTGACACACAAGTTCTCGAGACAACTCCCTCCCGTTCCTGTACGTAGATTACGTATAGTTCGCGTCATGGGGGGGGG
>NQII01002683.1:18411-28941 GCA_002778355.1 Clitarchus hookeri
AACTTACAGCTCCAGTTGGGGTCTTGACCTCCACAGCTTTTGTGCCACTGACTGAGCTTATTCCATGGGGACTAGTGAGAGATGCACACACCACTAGATATATTGTCACGGTGTAATTTTTTAGGCTTAGGAAATTTTAATTTTGGTTTTTTCTTCAGATCAGTGTTAGACCGGGATCTTTCTTTTTGTTGATGATCTTATCGGGTTTTAAGTCTTCTTTGTTCGGATGCGAGACATTAATTTTATTGGAAGTTATTTTTGTTTGTTTGGTTTTGAGTCTTCCGGTATTTGATAGTGTTTTGTCAGTTCTGACCTTTTGGCTTTTAAATTATAGTAGTGTTTCGATGTTTGGTGTTAATTTAGCCTTTATTCAAAATTTTATAACACACACCAACTAAGAATAATTAAGTAACTGTATTCAGAAGACCTAAGAGATGTTTATGAAGTTTTTAAATGTTTGCGGAAGAGGCCCCTTGTAGGTAATTTGGTTAAAGTTATTAAAGTATTGATGTTTGTTGTGGAGTAAATGTTAGCTTAATTAACAAATTATGGTTAACATTTTTTTTAAAATTCTGCTTTTAAATTTTTATTTATATAACTTCAGTCAACTATTTGAATAATAAAACAAAACCTACAACCAAAACATTTTTATAATATGTAGAGAGAAAATTTTATGGCTTAAGTTTTAGTTGCATTATTCTTGAAAATGGTACATTTTGACATTAATGGTTTTATTTTCATAAATTCTGTGTTTAGATGAAAAGTATGGAGTACACCGAGATGAGTTATTATAAACAATATTTGGCCATGTACGTAGCTATTTACTGTAACTGAAGTTTAATTTAAGTACAGAATAAATAATTTATGTACATTGAGCACCTAATTGCTTCTGGATGTATTTATAATGTTTCACTTGCTTCTTGTTACCTCCACACATTATTTGGTGCTGAAAACCATTCCCTAACTAGACATTTGAAGTGTTATTAGAAATATTATTATTTTTGTGTGTTCTACAACATTCATATTTTAACATGATGAATAGTCTCACAAACAGAAATAATTGTCTGATAGGCTTAGCTCATAGTGAACTAGAACTAAACATGTTGTAAAGATCATTTAGTATGAAAACATAGACAACACTAAATACATAACAGTCAAAGAAGTAATATAAATCACATTAATGTGGTCTTACAATTAACACAACAGATGAAGAATCTTACAAACAAATTTAAATATTGCCAACTTGCATTATTTGTGATTACATTTCCCTTTTCCAGCTTACTGTTTAGCTTAAATGGGTGATTTAAAAGGCTAATTTAATTTAAAAACCAATTTTTATTCAACCACAAGAGAAGAACAAAATGTACTGCATGGATCGCCAAGTCCAGAATCCATGTACAACCACAAGAGAAGAACAAAATGTACTGCATGGATCGCCAAGTCCAGAATCCATGTACAACATACCTCATGTTTTGTAGTTGCTTCTGTGCCAGTGTCACCAACTGAACCAAAACTTCCAGGTAAGACTTCCATGCCTCACATCCATACTCCACCATTAGTTCCAAGTTGCAAATTCTACATATAAAAATTATTTTATTTTATGCTTATGAAAAACCCAACATTAATTACAAAAAAAGTTACACAACCTAAAAAAAAGTATTAATTTTTGGAAAAACTGTTTACAGAATAAACCACACTTCACAAACTTCACTCTATTTTAAAGCTTGAGTGCCGTTTTTAATCAAGGTTGCCAACTAAGCTTTTACACAATTTTTAAAGTATTTTGATTACATATAATTTTGCAAGAGCATTCGGATTTCAGTGGCGATACTACGGGTTGAATCTAACAAGTTAATGTTTATTCCAAAGCATGCTTCTTCTCAGCTACAACACTATATGAATACCTCTTTCACCCTCCCCACCTTGGGGCCGCAGTGGCCGAGCGGTTAGCCTGCTCGCCTCCAACCCAGCAAACCGGGTTCAATCCTGGATTTTTGCATGTGGGAATTGTGCCGGACGATACTGCTGATCAACGGGTTTTATCAGGGATCTCCCTTTCCCCCCACCCTTTCATTCCGGCGCTGCTCCATACACTCTCTCTCTCTCTCTCTCTCTCTCTCTGTTTCTCCCTCCCCCCAAACCCATCACTTACATTGTGAGCAGTGATGTCCTCCATTCCTGATAACAAACTGTACTTTCGTTACTAGCGAATTACTATTTACTACTGATGACCATAACTTTTGGCACGGTCTCACTTTCATATTAGCGATACACCACTAATTTTGCTCATTCATTAATCTATAGTCAACAAAAACGTATTACTCCCAGTAAGTACCATCTACTTAAATTATTTTGTGTTTTTCCACCAATGCTGTTTTACTTGCATGGGGAACAGTTTTATGTTTTTAATGCAACCCTTTATCTGCCCACATTTAGAATGCAAACTATGTACACCGAAATTAATTTTGGGACATAATGCCAGTAAGTACTACAGAATACACTGTAACTATGTAATTTACAAAATACAACTTCAAAAACAAAGCCCTTTCAAAATGTAATGTTAACATACTGTTGCAGGCCTGCGATTCTATTATTTCAGGCCCCCGACTGGCCGCCAGCGGCACAGACATCATACATCTGGGAACACGCAAGGGTTGCAATAACGTAGTAGGAGGGCGAAGGTCGGAGCACGCCTGTTTGGTTGGCACCTAGCATTACAAATGTCTTTGAGAAAGTCCCTTTTGAGAACCATGTTGTATAAGTTCATCTCTGCGTTTAAGTGTGGAATAATGTCAGAAAGGACTATAGTGGATAAGTATGTAGCTTACTCTCACCATTGAAAGAAGAGTTGGAGTGTTGTGAAGGGGGACACNGTCAGAAAGGACTAGTGGATAAGTATGTAGCTTAATCTCACCATTGAAAGAAGAGTTGGAGTGTTGTGAAGGGGGACACCCTGCAATTGTTCCTGGTGAGTCGACGAGTGTNTCTCACCATTGAAAGAAGAGTTGGAGTGTTGTGAAGGGGGACACCCTGCAATTGTTCCTGGTGAGTCGACGAGTGTGGTCGCTGTGCATGTGGTGGAAGAAGGTGGTATCTGCAGTGTGAATGACAGTGACCTAAGTGTTCAATGTGACTGTGGAGGACAACCAGAGTGCTTTCGGGTGAGCCCTGCGGTGTCATTGAGCCACTCAGGTGACGTAGCGGAGGTACGAGTAGTTCATGAAAGACTGATTCAGTTCATACAATCTGGGTTAACACAGAGTACCAGATGCTGTAATTTTTGTGATTAGAATTAATTCAATTATTTAACTGAGCACTGTAGTAATTTCTTTTGGAAATTATTTGTTGCTTTTGCACTTAGGGTTGTAACACAGTAGAAGAATGCATTATGAAAAACAATGCTGTATTTTGTTATGAACTACCGTAAATAAATTAGGAAATTACATTTTAACTGTCATTACAACAAAACTCCTAATTTACACTTTTCTGGGGACATGTGTAGAATGCTGTAATTGAATAAAAAACATAATGGTGGGAAACAAGCAATTATTTATTTTCAATCTTACTGTAGGTCAATACATGATATTGAAGAAGGTTTTATATTTCGAAATGAAGAACTAAAAATCTACAACACTTCAAATGCCATTTTATTTAATAGGTCAGTTTTTGTAGTAATGCCCCTAAAATATTTTGGTTTTAAAGATATAAGATTGCTAAGCATTAGTAGTCCGGACATATTTTCTGTACATTCCTTACGTATATCTCAGCAAATAAATATCCTGGGAATATGACTTTACCATTGAAGATTTAAAAAAACAATTATCTAAACCTGTACCAATTTTTTGTATTATTTTAATTGTATTTTAAAAAAAATTCTGAAAATGGTAAAAAGAATTTTGTTTTCAGAGCTTGCCTGCGCAGTTGTGCTAAGAGGTAGGAGAAAAGTAAAACAGTACAGTCTTAGTTAAATCTGTAGGCTTTCAACACATGTACTAAAGACACACTGTTACAGATATAATTTGTACAGGAAAGAGNTCTTAGTTAAATCTGTAGGCTTTCAACACATGTACTAAAGACACACTGTTACAGATATAATTTGTACAGGAAAGACTAACAACGGAAGCACGATGGAGCACTGGGTGCACATGTTTTTGTTGCCTGTATTGCTGTGCTTCAAACATGGGGACAAAATGTCACGCAAATATACTCTTACGAAACCAAATAAAACCCAACTTCACGATAGGTGAATCACAGAAGGTGGATGAACTGACGCAAGCTAACTTATTATGCATTTCGTAACACACTATCTCGTGTTGGCACTCTCTCCCTCTGTAATCACATATCGTGAAGTTAGGTTGGGTTAGGTTAGGTCTTCTTAAATTTAACGTGGTTAAGGAACCCAAATGACGTGCAATTTACACACATTTTACGTGTTTTCCCCCCACAGTTTCCCTAATCTTCACAGCCCTCCCCACTATTACATTTCGTAGTATGTACTGAGAATATATTTATGCCTCTGGTAAAGTCATGTTCTGTTTAATTAGTAAAGTCAATTTATACCATTTTCAGTGAAATTTTCTTTTGTTTTCAGAAAAGCCCCGATTCTATATAATTACCCCAAATAATGTTGGACTGCATCCCACTCTAGCAGTGCCTTTTCCTTAAACCTTCCAGATCTACTGGAATGGCAACTCATGTTTTCTCCAACTAGCTTAATTTTTTGTTGAACTCCATGATGCCTTCCTGTGACTCTCCACACACACTAATAGCTTGAGACAGATCATGCCACACAAAAGTGCAAACAAGTTTTCTTGCATGAGCCAAACCTAGACATCAATGGTTTTGAGACAATTCCTGGCCTCTTCCAGTATCAGACTGTTTCTGAGCAAGATCTCTGCAGCGACAATCTAACAGCACCCAATGCACCATACCATCAATAGTTACGAAAATCCAAGATGCCAGGTTCTCCTCCTCTGTACGGTTTAATGTCCGTAATCATGTTTCTGCCTTGTGCCTTTGAGATGTATTCTTCATCTCTTCTCTCGGTCCTAAGACCCCCTTCTGACTTTACAAATTATTTCCAGAGGCTAGACACAGGGGTGGTTCTGGTGGGTATGAGCACAGGTGCAGGACTTTATTACTTCTCTTGCTATCTTGGGAAAACTCTCCTAGTTCCAAGCATTTTGTTTTTCAATGCCCTCTTTCACACACCCCCAACTCATGATCAACCCATTGAATTGTGCCCTGCTGCTTGGTCATTTCCCCCCTCTGTTCAGATTGCTACATCAGGCTCCACAATGGAACATTATCTTGCAAAGTAACTTTCCAATCCTCCTTTGGTTCAGTGGAGTGGAGAAATTTGGGTGGCTCTTAACATCGAGGTCTTGAGAGCTGATGAGGGTGAAACGAGGTGAGTATGGAGCACCGCCAGAAAACCACGGCAGGGGAAATGGGAAATCCTCGAGAAAACATGCCGACCAGCAGCAGCATCTGGCACAATTCCCACATGCGAAAATTTGGGAGTGACCCTGCTGGGAATCAAACCCAGTCCTCCTAGGTGTGAGGCGAGTAGTCTAACCACTACGCCACTTTAGCCCCTTCCTTTTGTTCAGGTTTTTGGAGGAAGGAAAGAATATATTGTTGTATCAATCAGTTCTACCATCAGCAGTACAACTTCATCTGCTCATTCTCTGATTGTAGGTGGTGGAATAGCTGTACATCTTGTTGGATTAAGTATGATCACTATTCTCATCATCTCCTTGTCCATAGAGTTCTTTTGTCATATTTATGGTCTTCGAGATCCTCCCTAAGTGGCTACTGAGTATGTTGTATAAATTGTTCCATATTTTAAAAAATTCACCACAAGGTTTCCCCAATTACTGGCTTTGCCTTGTATTCAGCATTTTAATTGATCAACCCTTCAAAATATCCCTATATTACAATTAAAATCCCAAGGCTTGGCACCACTCACTGAATTTAATTGCTTTGTGGCCAGAAGTGTAAGGGGTAGTGGCCAAGAGAGAGGATGTACTTTTTTTTGCTAGACAACAGCTTCCCCTCTCGAAGGCACGTAAGAGGAGGAAGAAAGGTGTGCGGTGCTGAGAGACATAAAGAGAGGAGACAGAGGATGCTAGGTCGCCATACTGCTTGCTAGGAAACTGCTTTCCCTCTCGTCAGGTGTGTAAGGGGAGGGAGCAAACTCGCACCGTGCCAGAGCAGTGATGATGGGCAGCGTATATGACATAATTCACATTCCATTACTAGACGTTTGCATAAACAACCAGCTTAAAAACTATCATTGTGAGAAATCTTGCATAAAAGGACCTAAATATATTTTGATTGACACAATATCCGATAAACGATACAAGCTGGTGGCTTTATAATTATTTAGATAGGAGTTTTGCCGGGACCACTGAATTTTGCAAAAAAACAGGCAAAAGAAGATTATTGTATGCATAATTTATGTTAATAATGTGGCGTGTGACGGGTACAGGGGATAGACATTACACTGTTTTCACACCCTGCTATATTTGTCCTGGGCAGGCAGGCAGCCAGCCAGCCAGCCAGGGTAGGCAGGTGACAACGGGGAAGAACCGAAGTGAGAGAAAAACAGGGAAAGTACCGAAAAATAGCTGATATAAGTCCTTGGCGAAGGAAACAGGGGGTGCCCCCGACGAGAATTANGTCTTAGTTAAATCTGTAGGCTTTCAACACATGTACTAAAGACACACTGTTACAGATATAATTTGTACAGGAAAGAGTAACAACGGAAGCTCGATGGAGCACATGTTTTTGTTGCCTGTATTGCAGTGCTTCAAACATGGGGACAAAAATGTCACGCAAATATACTCTTACGAAACCAAATTAAACCCAACTTCACGATAGGTGAATCACAGAAGGTGGATGAACTGACGCAAGCTTACTTATTATGCATTTCATAACACACTATCTCGTGTTGGCACTCTCTCCCTCTGTAATCACATATCGTGAAGTTAGGTTGGGTTAGGTTAGGTCTTCTTAAATTTAACGTGGTTAAGGAACCCAAATGACATGCAATTTACACACATTTTACGTGTTTTCCCCCCACAGTTTCCCTAATCTTCACAGCCCTCCCCACTATTACATTTCGTAGTATGTACTGAAAATATATTTATGCCTCTGGTAAAGTCATGTTCTGTTTAATTAGTAAAGTCGATTTATACCATTTTCAGTGAAATTTTCTTTTGTTTTCGGAAAAGCCCCGATTCTATATAATTACCCCAAATAATGTCGTACTGCATCCCACTCTAGCAGTGCCTTTTCCTTAAACGTTCCAGATCTACTGGAATGGCAACTCATGTTTTCTCCAACTAGCTTAATTTTTTGTTGAACTCCATGATGCCTTCCTGTGACCCTCCACACACTAATAGCTTGAGACAGATCATGCCACACCAGAGTGCAAACAAGTTTTCTTGCATGAGCCAAACCTTCAGTGGTTTCGAGACAATTCCTGGCCTCTTCCAGTATCAGACTGTTTCTGAGCAAGATCTCTGCAGCGACAATCTAACAGCACCCAATGCACCATACCATCAATAGTTATGAAAATCCAAGATGCCAGGTTCTCCTCCTCTGTACGGTCTAATGTCCGTAATCATGTTTTTGCCTTGTGCCTTTGGAGATGTATTCTTCATCTCTTCTCTCGGTCCTAAGACCCCCTTCTGACTTTACAAATTATTTCCAGAGGCTAGACACAGGGGTGGTTCTGGTGGGTATGAGCACAGGTGTAGGACTTTGTTACTTCTCTTGCTATCTTGGGAAAACTCTCCTAGTTTCAAGCATTTGTTTTCCAATGCCCTCTTTCACACACCCCCAACTCATGATCAACCCATTGAATTGTGCCCTGCTGCTTGGTCATTTTCCCCCTCTGTTCAGATTGCTACGTCAGGCTCCACGATGCAACATTCTTACAAACTAACTTTCCAATCCTCCTTTGGTTCCGTGGAGTGGATAAATTTGGACGGCTCTTAACATCGAGGTCTTGAGAGCTGATGAGGGTGAAACGAGGGGAGTATGGAGCAGCGCCAGAAAACCAAGGCAGGGGAAATGGGAAATCCTCGAGAAAACATGCTGACCAGCAGCAGCATCCGGCACAATTCCCACATGCGAAAATTTGGGAGTGACACTGCTGGGAATCAAACCCAGTCCACCTAGGTGTGAGGCGAGTAGTCTAACCACTACGCCACCGTAGCCCCTTCCTTTTGTCCAGGTTTTTGGAGGAAGGAAAGAATACATTGTTGTATCAATCAGTTCTACCATAAACAGTACAACTTCATCTGCTCATTCTCTGATTGTAGGTGGTGGAATAGCTGTACATCTTGTTGGATTAAGTATGAGCACTATTCTCATCATCTCCTTGTCCATAGAGTTTTTTTGTCATATTATGGTCTTCGAGATCCTCCCTAAGTGGCTACTGAGTATGTTGTATAAATTGTTCCATATTTAAAAAAATTCACCACAAGGTTTCCCCCAATTACTGGCGTTGCCTAGTATTCAGCATTTTAATTGCTCAACCCTTCAAAATATCCCTATATTACAATTAAAATCTCTAGGCTTGGCACCACTCACTGAATTGAATTGCTTTGCGGCCAGATGTGTAAGGGGTAGTGGCCGAGAGAGAGGATGTGCTTTTTTTTGCTAGACAACAGCTTCCCCTCTCGAAGGCACGTAAGAGGAGGAAGAAAGGTGCGCGGTGCTGAGAGACATAAAGAGAGGAGAGAGAGGATGCTAGGTCGCCATGCTGCTTGCTAGGTAACTGCTTTCCCTCTCGTCAGGTGTGTAAGGGGAGGGAGCAAACTCGCACCGTGCCAGAGCAGTGATGATGGGCAGCGTGCATGACGTAATTCACATCCATTACTAGACGTTTGCATAAACAACCAGCTTAAAAACTATCATTGCGAGAAATCTTGCATAACAGGACCGAAATATATTTTGATTGACACAATATCTGATAAACGATACAAGCGGGTAGCTTCATCATTATTTAGATAGGAGTTTTGCAGGACCACTGAATTTTGCAAAAAGACTGGTAAAAGAGGATCTCTGTATGCATAATTTATGTTTATAATGAATACTAGTAGCATACAAAATTGCTTCATGGATACAACACGATCTAAATTATTTCTATAAACCCCACTAAAAAAGACCTGCCGCACCTAAAACATGTAGTTTACCTACTCTACTGTAGCACTACTCGAGTATAAAATCTGGTGGGAATTGGTTAATTTGTCCTTGAGATATGGTATAAAACTTTCATTTTTTAATGTGACAATCTTCATAAACAGACAACAAAAAGGGCATGTATTAGCACATTCGATGATTGCCATAGATACTGCAAGTAACAAAGTTAAGTTAAAATTGTAAAACTGATTACATAGTTTTGTAGATATAACACATTGAGCTAAAATGATTTTATAGTCGCCATTCTGAAAATAAGGGTCTTGCTCAATTTCAAAATATAAATTAATTTGGCCTACCACAGTACAACTTCTTCGCCAAATTTGGAAGAGATAAGACACAAAAACTCTTACAAAAATGCGGAGAAATGAGGCTTAGTATTGACAAATGTGATTGGCATAATAGATATTGCTAGCAAACAAAGTTGAGTTGAAATTTGTTTTGTAGTTTTATAGATATAATATAGTGAGCTAAAATGTTTATATGGCCGCCATTTTGAAAATAAGTGACTGACCTACTCAAAGCATATCAGTTTACATGTCCTACCGTAGTGCTACTTGTCTGCCAAATTTGATGATGTAAAAATGTTTATTTATCATATGATATTAACATTTGAAAATAAGTACCTGGCCTACTTAAACTTGTATAAATCACCTCCCACAGTAATACTTGTTTGCAGTTTTTAATAATCACCGTGTTTTTTTTTTTTCACTTGCGGCAGCTGTCTCTCTTAGGGCTTCAATGTTCCACTCTACTTCAGAGGGATGTTAGGTGCTGACTGTTGGGCGTGGTGCTCATATTCCTTTCACTATAATACAATTTTTTTCAAGACTATCAGCTATTTTTTCTGTAATTTGACATCAATACAAATTATATAATTTTCTCGTTTATGCACTGAATCTTGTAGGCAAAATTTTTACAGTACATTTTGCTAAGATGCTTTTTTCTAGGATAACTGCATTATGCTATAATTATTTTTTGAGTTCTCTGAACTCTACCCCACAATAGCATTGTTCTTACAGGAATAACTACACACGTGTAATGCAAATTAGTATAGTGCAAGGGTTTCACGAAAAATATTATTTCCACTGTTTAGTTTTTGATTACCTACCTTCACTATTAAACATAGAAATAACGACTAAACTATGCTCTGCATTGTACAGATCTTGCCACATAATCAGCTTTTCCTATATCCGTGTAGCCAACACACTTGTTGAATACGAAACTACACAAAGTTTCCCTGGGCTGCATTTATTTTCCCCAAATCTCGATTGTGCATTTTGACATACTCTGCACCCCTGTAGTGAACTTGAGTCC
>NQII01002683.1:34366-49997 GCA_002778355.1 Clitarchus hookeri
CATCAAGAGACCACCGGCACCGAAGCCGCACCAGCCGCAGACCCGCCTCTCCCAGGGTAAGAACAATAGCTCCCCCCTTCCCCTCCCCGTCGCAGAGGACAACAGCCATCTTGGTAAGAAAGAGTACAATCCGCCTCCAAAAATTCGCCCCCCGACGAAGCTTTGGCCCTTACAGCCACAGAGGGGAAGCAGTTGAACCATTACCCAAGGTTTCAACCCTCGACATCTAAGGCGCCCGTAGTCTGCGCCAGAGAGGTAACTCGTACCCTACAACCCGCCATGTATCTCACAGGGGGCAAATAGCATCAATTTAGACTGTCTGAATACTTACATCTAAATGGTGCATTGAAGTTTGAGTGCTTTGTCAGATGCAAAACGCTAGGATTGGACGTGTTCTCAGGGTGTGACCAAAATGTAGGATGTGATCAATGTCTGGCCTTGTCTTTTTGAGTACATAGTAGAGCACTGTGTTATGATGATTGAATCAGCAGAAGAAAGTGATATTTTTCCATAGCAATGGTTCATTAAGACACACACCAGTAGTGATGAATACTATAATCTAGTTCAATGTAATATAAAGAAATTACCTTGATTTTTTGTGCCCTTCTGCATTTGTAGTGATGTTATTTTTAATGTTTATTACATATTATCTTTGCTCCACAATTTACCTGCTCTCCATAGCCCTCGCAGTAATTGTATAGAATAGCGGCTTTTCTGAAAAAACATAGTAGACCCACAAAAGTAACATAAATGGGTTCTGCACAGCTTACCTTTTTAATATTANAGTAGACCCACAAAAGTAACATAAATGGGTTCTGCACAGCTTACCTTTTTAATATTACGGAGGCCGTAATGATAAAATAAGAAGATCTAAAATAAAATAGATGATATACTAGGAGTTTGACTGCTTTGTTTGTGTCTGACGCCATGATGTTTGGCTGTGAAAGTGTAGACATTACCGTATGTTAGTTGCAGTTTAGAAACGAGACAGTGAGGTTCATAGCGAGTGGTGTGTGTGTTGTTGGGCCTGTNACGGAGGCCGTAATGATAAAATAAGAAGATCTAAAATAAAATAGATGATATACTAGGAGTTTGACTGCTTTGTTTATGTCGGACGCCATGATGTTTGGCTGTGAAAGTGTAGACGTTACCGTATGTTAGTTGCAGTTTAGAAACGAGACAGTGAGGTTCATAGCGAGTGGTGTGTGTGTTGTTGGGCCTGTNTTACCGTATGTTAGTTGCAGTTTAGAAACGAGACAGTGAGGTTCATAGCGAGTGGTGTGTGTGTTGTTGGGCCTGTCAGTTGTGAAGTCCGAATCACTGTGCGAAGGCTTGTGATTTAAGAATGGAGGGTGCAAGTACGAGTGCTTCTGTGTGTGACAGTCATCTATGTGGCAGGTGTTACATGAACGTTTTAGTACATCATGGTGTTTTGTCGAGTGAGGTAAGATGCAAGTCATGCACAACAGCAGTTGAATTGGCAGAAGACCGTGGAATTCGAACCCGTCGCCTACCTAGGGGAGTTAATTCATATAATTCCGGTATGTTTTACTGTTACTTTAAAACCCTAGATTAGAATAAAATCGTGGCTTAGATTAAAAATGTAAAATAGTACTTACTCATTGTGGGGTTAGGTTAAGTCAGGTTAGGTGGGCACATATTACGAAATTGGGTGGGCAAATGTTAAATTGAGGTGGTTTTTTTATGGGTGTATTTTTAGTGATTTTACCTTACAATTTCCCTGATCTTCATAGCCGTCCCCACTATCGTATTTGAGGTTTGTATTGGTGATACGTTAATGCCCGTAGTACATTCGTGTTCTGTATAGTTAGTAGAGTGAAAATAAACCACTTTCCGTGATTTTTCTTTTATTTTCAGAAAAACCCCTATTCTATAATAAATTACCAATGGAAATATATGAATGTCACCCCTGCCCTATATAATTCAGGAAAATCAGCAGCTATACACACTGTCATAAAGGGGTCAACGAGATAATCAGAACTCTTGTGTAACGAAGGGCTTGAGAGCACAGGAAAAAAGTATGTGGAAGTGAATCTGAACATTTTTTTTTTCNAGAACTCTTGTGTAACGAAGGGCTTGAGAGCACAGGAAAAAAGTATGTGGAAGTGAATCTGAACATTTTTTTTTTCGGTATTCCAGGAAAATTGCTAAACTAAGAACTAAGCAAAATAAAATCAAACACTAAAAGTAAAACAAGTTGCATACCTCAAATGCATTAACATTAAGTGGTGGAAGANAGAACTCTTGTGTAACGAAGGGCTTGAGAGCACAGGAAAAAAGTATGTGGAAGTGAATCTGAACATTTTTTTTTTTTCGGTATTCCAGGAAAATTGCTAAACTAAGAATTAAGCAAAATAAAATCAAACACTAAAAGTAAAACAAGTTGCATACCTCAAATGCATTAACATTAAGTGGTGGAAGATGTTCTAGATAATTCTTCGTGGGCCTGTATCTCCTGGTTTCTTCTTCGACCATGGCCAGCGCCTAAAATATTTGGGAAAGCATAAACAGTAACGATAGGATGAAAATAATCTATAAAAATGTAAATAAATTACATCAAAATTCAAATAACGAAAACCGACCGCTTCCCTAACTCCTGGTTCATCATAACCATGATCAATATATGGCAATGCATCGACGATGACTTCACCTGCCATACTATAAGAATATATTCCTAGATTTTCCACGAACTTTATAAATGAAATCCACAAACTTTATAAATTCTATGGACTTTAGATACACGCCACAAAACTTAAAAACAGTCTCAATATTTTGTAATCAAGTCACCCAAGGAGGAAGAAATGACATTTGTAGTGATGCCACCTACTTAATAACAAACTAATTTTTTTTTTTTTGCGTGTATATAGTGTTGTAACCAGATTAACATTTTCATGTAGTGTTGCCCTTCCGACCAGGAGGTACTTACGGGCTAGTTTGCAAGATGATGGGCGTTGCGACTTGTATTTTGGTGAGTGAGGTTAGTGTTTAGAAGGGGAGCATGCCGGTTATAAAGCGTTCCGGCACGCGTGAAGAAGCAGTCAGGTATAGGCGAAGTGTAGAGGTGATGCATGAAGGTTAGTTACTTTTGGAGGGAAGTTCAAATTGTGATTTTGGGTAATGAAGAGTGGCATGATGGATGGTCCAGTGCTACATCAGCCTTGGTTGTAGTCGTCGTCACCTTGGGTTATCTTCCTCCAGGTTGACGAGGGCCGTTTCTCTTTTCAGGTGCTGAGTAGCGAGCTACGGGCGGCGAGGAAATGAGGTGGGTGGAAAGGGGTTGGCGAGTTGACGAATGAGAGGGTTGTCGACGTAGCAAGAGCAGGAGTGAGTGAAGTTGTCGGTGAGGTTGGCTAGGGTGACGTGGAAATGAAGGAGGTGAGCGGTGGTGAGCACGAAATGGCGGGTAATGGGGAGTGGTAGAGGGAGAATGAGTCGAAGTGAGCGGAAGAAGATCTGAGTGGGTGGGCGGAGTGGGTGAGTGGTGACGTGAGTCCAGGCTGCACAGGCGTAAGTGAGTATGAGGAGAATAAATGTACGGAAAACCTGGACACGAACCTCAGGGGGAGTTCCCGAGGATGGGCGAAGAACTGGAGTGAGGTGAATCATGGTGGTGCATTCTTTTGTGGTGGTAGAGTCGATGTGTGGGATGAAGTTGAAGTGAGAATCGAATATGACACCCAGGTAACTAAGGGTAGGTGACCAGGGGATGGGAGTGGCGGCGATTCTGGGTGGGAGGTTCTAAGGTGTGCAGTGACGTGAAAAGAGAATGGAGGTGGACTTGGAATGGTTTAGCCCGATGCCAAAGGCGTGAAGTTGATTATTTAGTGAGGTGAGGAGGCTGCGACTGAGGTGGTCGCTGATGAGGTTCTCGTGGGCAGAGGATGAAAGGAGGCATGTGTCGTCAGCGTACTAAACGACATGGGTGATGGGTGGGACTTTCAAGTCGGTGATGTGGAGTGCAAAAAGAAGGGGCCTGAGGACCGAGCCTTGTGGAGTTCCGGCAGGAATGTGGCGGGGGTCAGACAATGTGCCATCCACCCGCACCTGGTAGGAGCGACCCTCCAGGAACGAGCAGATGAGGTGGGGGGGAATGTCAATGGCTGATAGGCGAGTGATAAGAAGTTGATGAGGCATGGAGTCAAAGGCTCGGGCAAGGTCGAGGAGTACCATGCCCGTGTGTTGGTGTCGGGCGAACCCTGTCACGACGACACGTTCCACACGAGCAATGACATGGGTGGTAGAGTGATGGGAGCGAAAACCAAATTTGTGGTTGGGGAGGATGTTTGCAGTAGCAACTGCGTGGCTCAGGTGGCGGTGAATGATCTTTTCTGCGACTTTTGAAATGATGGGTAGCAGGGAGATGGGTCTATATGAAGAGGCGAGTTCAGGGGGTTTTGCAGGCTTCGGGATGGAGACAACTACGGCGGTCTTCCAGGATGAGGGGAAGTGGCAGTGGATGAGCATGGCGTTAATGAGGCGGGTGAGGAATACTGTGGCCTTATGAGGAAGGGCACGAAGGAGGGGCACAGGAACCGAGACAGCTCCTGGGGCTGCGTTGAGACGGTGGTGGGAGAGAATGGAGAAGAATTCGGCAGGTGTGGTGAGGCAAAATGAGGGGCGAGCAGGAGTAAAGGGAGGATGACATGGCGAAACAAGGAGGGATGATCCTCGTTCTCCGAGGATTCTGAGGAGGAGAGAGTAGGAGTGGGGATGGAGGCGAAGATGGGGAGCAGGAATGCCGAGAGCGCCTGCGATTTCTCGGCTGCCGTCTCTGCAGTGGAGGTGGTAGTGGTGAGGGGAGGAATGTGGGTGGAGGTTGCCTTAAGGCGGCGAAAGTGGGCCCAGAGGGAGCCATTAGTGGATTTGAGGGACTGGAGGCGCACCATCTCCTGGTCAGCCTTCCACTTCCGGACCAACCGCCGACACCAGCCCTGCAGGAGGAGGTACGACCTCCGATCCTCGGGAATCTGGCTGCCTGCCATCGGTCACAGAAGCGGTTCTGCAGGGATAGTACATTATGGATGGATTTGGGTTGCGGAGGGGGTGCAGATGAGGGTGAACAGAAGGGAATGTGATTATCGGCAGCAGTGGTGATGGCGGTGGTGAAGGTGGTGGGGTTGAGGTTGATATCTTCGGTGGAGTTGAAGGGAGCGGTGAGGTCAAGGGAAGTGTGGAGGGAGTTCTGGTAACCGAGCCAGTCGGCAGAGCGGAAATTGAATCGGGGGAAGTGGGGAAGGGTGTGTGGGTGAAAGTGAATAAGGCCAAGTACAGGAACATGATCTGAGGAGCCTGCAGTGATGGTGCGGATGTCGGTAATGAGAGAACGGTGAGTTGAGAAAGTGAAGTCTATTGTGGAGGGGTGGCGATTGAGGTGAGTAGGGTGATAAGTGAGTGATGGAGGTGCCGTGAGGCGTAAGGTGGTCCGTCGGAGCAGTTGGCGCAGAGATGTGCCCCGACGGTTGGTGGTACGGCACCCCCAGTTTGGGTGGGACGCGTTGAAAACCCTCGCAATGACAATGTGAGTGTCGACACGACTGAGGGGAGGTGAAGAGGTCGAAGGGAAGGGGTGGTGTGGAGGGAGATAGAGTGAAATGAGGATGATTGGGTATTGGTGGCCTTGGAGGCGGATGGCTACTGCCTCAGTCGCGGGTGAGGTGGGTATGATGCGGCTGTGCTGTGTGAAAGGGGATTTTATGATTAGGGCAACCCCACCGCCAGTGCCTGCACAGTCACTGCAGTGGACAGCGTACCCTGGGAGAGTGAGTGCGAGGTGGGGGGTGAGCCATTATTCTGAGATGATAATGTTATCTGGCTGATGAGTGTTGATGAGGGAATGACGGTCAGTGAGTTTGGGGAGGAGAGAACATGAGTTCCATAGGAGGAAACTAATGGGAGGAGGGTCCATCGAAAAACTGGAGGAAAACATTCCGGAGAATATCCAGTTTTACGGTGGTGGAGCAGGCTTGGGTGAGTTCGGTGATGGTGTAACGGATGAGGGGGAGATAGAGGCGAATGAAGTCGATGATTTCTAGTAGCGAAACCAGAGAGTGAGGTGGATTCGGGTGAAATGTCTTGGTGATTCCGGTGAAATGTCTTGTTTTGGTGATTTGGAAGAGTTGTCACAGACAGGTAACAACGTAACAAAAACTTGCAGTTTAAAGGCCGCTCTTTTTGACATTTCGTCTCTTAAGTGTTTCATTCTCCGGAAGCAGTATGTAAGCGTGTGATTCATTCCTAAGGTTAAAATGCCCATAATCATTTAGGTTATGCTCTTTTTGCTGCTCCTCTCTGGCAAGAGTTGAGAGAGCAAATCGTCTGTTAAGAAGATTTGATGGGCTTCATTGGTTAGCCAGCTTTACTGTCTATAAAACGAGAACTACTTTCAAATGAGGTAATTAATAGAATAGGAACTCTTCCGAAAATGAAATAACGTTTACGCGGCAAATGGTATAAATTGAAATTACAAATTACAGGGAACACGAATTTAATAACGACATCGCGGTATTCTCAGTACATAGTACAAAATTCAACAGGGTGGGCGACCATGATAATAAGGGGAAATGTGGGGTAAAACTCGTAAATGTATGAAAACTCCATGTCATTTATTTTCACTTTTCACATTAAAACATAATTACTAATTAAACTGTGCACGAGTTTACTAGGACCATTACAATATTCACATTACATACAACCACATGCGATAGTGAAGTAGGGCTATGAAGATCAGGAAAATTGTGAGGTGAAACATATAACATGTATGTAAATTACACGTTATTTCGGTTCCTTAACCACATTAAATACAAGAAGACCTAACCTAATTTCACGATAATGGTTACATGGTGGAGAGTGTGCCGACACGAGATAGTATGTTAGAAAATGTATAATAACTAAGCTCTTATTGTTTCAACCACACAATGTGATTTACCAAAAGTGAAGAGGTGTTTAATTTGGTTAGGTCTTCTGCATTTTACATGGCTAGCAGCAGCAGTATGTAAGATCTTCAATTCCTAATGTCACACGCAACTCTGCACAATACAATTAACTACACTTACTTCACATGTAAAAAAAACAAGATTATAAATAATGTTACTCACCAATGTCATTAACGAATACAGGTCCTTGGTATTATATTATGTAAAACACATGTATAGGACACATTGACATATATTAATTTCTCTAAACACCACCAGCAAACATATTTCCGCAAAATAATTTTATTTGACACTTCAAATGGAATTAATAGCTACAATATATATGCTTATTAGCACTCGTAAATCGCATGACAAATCGCATTACGTAACATGGTCAAATTCACATTGTGTTTTCCAATTTACTGCACTGGGTACGCACTCGGTGGGCACTGAAAAATGAAAAATTGCATGTGCCACGTGATTGCTAGAACAAGTTGTCGCGTGACAGTTTGGAGGATTACAGCACGCCTTTGGCTCACTTCCCTCACCCCCTTACCCCACCCCCTTNAAGATTATAAATAATGTTACTCACCAATGTCATTAACGAATACAGGTCCTTGGTATTATATTATGTAAAACACATATATAGGACACATTGACATATATTAATTTCTCTAAACACCACCAGCAAACATATTTCCGCAAAATAATTTTATTTCACACTTCAAATGGAATTAATAGCTACAATATACATGCTTATTAGCACTCGTAAATCGCATGACAAATCGCATTACGTAACATGGTCAAAATCACATTGTGTTTTCCAATTTACTGCACTGGGTACGCACTCGGTGGGCACTGAAAAATGAACAATTGCATGTGCCACGTGATTGCTAGAACAAGTGTATAGCTTTTATGCACTAACAACTGGAATAAGCCACGATAAAAGTGCAAAACATTCGCTAAAACACAAGATTTCCAGGAGAAAATGATTGAACATAGGTTTTGGTGAAAGCATTGAAATTTAGATTCGCGAAATTCCATAGTTAAACTTTATTCCTTTTCTCGTTTTTAATTGTTGGCAAACGTATGCATGGGTCACTTGGTGAAATTAACCTAATCACCACTGTAATGACAAAGGATATCATCAATATAACAATAGAATTTTTGTTCCATATTAACTACTAAGTATTATTGGGCTGCCGAAATGTTAGACATGATAGAATTTCACACATTGCAAAAATTTTCTTGTTGTTTTCATTATCACAGGTTGCCACCATATTGCTTTTAAAATGTCGTACTTGCTCCAGACATAGCGCGGAAAAAATTGCTCTCAGAGCACACACTGGCAATTGGAATTCGAAAATCCGACTGCTCTCGGACCGAGTTCTGGTTAATGGAACAAGTGGCACTCGGCCAGTACGCACCGAGTGCAGTCTAGAGCAATAATTGGAATACACTAATATTAAAATTGGCAAATATAAAAAAAAACATAGAGCATTAAAACGATAGTAAAACAAACTACGCATAATGTTTCAACGTCCCAAACCTATGTGGAGTGAGACCATCAGTACCATCAGCCGAAACCTCAGTTTCAGAAATCCAACTTTCCAAACTACTGTTTTAGTGTAAAGGGTTTATACAGTCATAGGAAACTCCGCTTTGGAAACTTGTGGTTCTGTGTTGTTTTATGCCGGAAATCATTAGTATCAAAACAATGAAAAGCAATGGATCCTTTTCAATAGCGATAGAAAAAAGAAATACATTTTACAGAAATTCATAAATATGACTTAAAAGTTATTTAAAATTGCATATATTTCTTGATAAAACATAATAAAAAATTGGTATTTCATAATTTATTTATTGTGTATTAGTTATTTTTGTACCTACAGCAAAAAATATATAATCAACTTGCATTTACACACATTATTTTTAACCAGTTAATAATCTTGTTTTACACTTCAACATTTCTTAGTTGTACATTTCATTCATATTTACAAATGAAACCGAAGTTTTTTTGCGTATATCACACACGAAACATAAGATTTAACGCAAAAATTGAATTACAAGCCTTGCTTTCAAGATATAGTAAAAACTCGCTTTGGCAGTGTTTATAATGTACACAAACTCTGCATCCTAACCTTAGTTTACCGAAACTCTGATTTCAGGTGTCGGTATAAACATATTGCTTGAAGTGTTGAACAAAAGTGAAATTTCTATTTCTCCAGGAGTTTGGTAAAAGTATCTGCAATCAACTCCGTCGTAATAACATATTGCAACTTTTTTCGCCTCTTAAATTTTTTCAAGACTGAAGTGGTGATGCACATCAATGTGTTCTGTACCTAGGTTGCCTACATGAAGTAATTTTGGAGTCTTAAAAATAGTAGGATAAAGTCTGTGGCTAATCATGTATGTCATAAAGCTTCCTGAGTTGCTGCCTGCATACTCACATAATTCAGCCTCTGTTGTTGAAGCTATAGTAGGGTGATTTTTGTTACCCATGAGACAGCCAAACAATTCTTAAAGAACACATGCCCTGTGACTGACTGCCATTAATCTTGATCTCCTGCCCAGCCTGTGTCCTTTTGTCCTCGAATTTCCAGTTTCCATTCAGAGTTCCCTTGAAGTATCTCATGATGTAATTCACTGCTGCCCAATGAGCTTTGCCTGGATTTTGACTTATACACTGCTTATGTAGTTAACTGCAAAGTTAACGTCTGGTCGAAAGACTTCAGCGGCATGAATAAGACTTTCAACAGTTTCTTAAGGTATATTTTTAACTTTATCAGAATCCTGTGGCGTTAGTGGCGACTGCTGCTCGAAATTTTTTTCACCAGAATGAGTGTAAATTGGGTTACAGCACAACAAGTTAAATTTTTTTTAGCATTTCTTACTTGGTATTAATGTTACCTGAGCGATCGGGGATAGTAATGCGGACATAGTCCGGCGACTATGTTAAGAAAAGTCAGAATATTACACAATATTCATATTCCTAATAGAATGGACGCCAGTTCACTGGGTGAGCACGAAATCACGGTTCTCAGGATCGTGGGCCGAAACACCATTTGGCTGTATCCGCTGACAAGTAAGGTACAAATTTGAAGGAAAACGTAATATACAGCCAGGGAATTCGGGCTCCCCAACACGCCTTACTATTACCTTTNAAGGTACAAATTTGAAGGAAAACGTAATATACAGCCAGGGAATTCGGGCTCCCCAACACGCCTTACTATTACCTTTTTACCTTCTAAATGAAGGATGCCTCATTGAGGTGTCGATGACTTCCTCGATAGGGCCAGGACCCGAAATACAAAACAAAAATGAGCACTCACAAGTTTCGGTTAACTCAAGTAAATTGTATTGCCGAATAGTGTACACAGTTACATGTATGCAATACAAATTAAGGCGGACCTGACTCACAAGGCCTTCCAGTAGCCGTTCCTGTACAAAAAGGCCAATAATTGTGTGTAAACGTACAAAAGTAATTAAACCTCCGGAGTCGGAAAATTGAGCTGCCAGAGGGTTGCTGCGAATGCGGGGAAGACTTTTGATAAATTTAAATCAAAGTTCCAGTAAATTATGTAGACCTATTGCAGTTAAGTGTTCAGAACGAAGTATGAAAGTCCCGTGCGACACGATGCACATGTGACGCCTAAAACTCGTGGAATCAGACTGCCAGAGATGGTGCAGGCGAGTGCCGTCCTTGCAGAGAGCTCGCCCCACTCCATGAGGTAATTTAATTAACTGACTTCATTAACATAGAACATGAANTATTAAACACTGAAATGTTCTGAGTGAGTTTTCTTAATCCTGTAGAGAATTAATATTTCTTAATTAATCACTAATTTAAATACAAAACATGATTATGTGGTGACTTGCAGAGCACATGGGAAATTTATGTCTTTGAAGTTTTAGGGCACTCTACGACTGGAACGGTCAGGTTTAAAGTAAGACTAATTATTTCCCACATTACGAATTGGCTTCATTAGACACACAATTACATTTGGAAAATTATATAGAACTCTTCAAATACCCTAGCCTTGCTACTCTACACCTCATTAAATATACACGTATTACATGCATTTATTCTGCGATTACTTCGCAATACCCTTAGGGCGAATTTCACGGACATTTCCCCATGAGCGATATATTCTAAGGCAATTTACTACACATTCTAACATTTGATTCCTATCATAAATAANCGGACATTTCCCCATGAGCGATATATTCTAAGGCAATTTACTACACATTCTAACATTTGATTCCTATCATAAATACACATTACTCTCTTAGGGACACCACAGGCACTCGGTTGGATCATTCGGTGAATGATGCGGACATGCATCAGTGCGTACGACGTGCGTGATCTGCAGGCCGCACTGGTGCAGCAACTGTGGGCCGATGATGTGATGACAGTGGGCCAGCCAGACAACGCAGGAGTGGTCCACGTCAATACTTGCAGTTTTTTTTTCACAAGACATGTTTCTGAAATATATTTTAAATAGGTGTTTTCTCTGGACACAGTATTTTTTAAGTAACAATAGGTATTTTTCCTGGAAAATCAGTTACATTTTTATTAATGCCATTAAAATAGTTATCGTATAAAATACTACCATGCCAAATATTATTCCCATGCGCACTTTAGTTTTCGAAATNATGCCATTAAAATAGTTATCGTATAAAATACTACCATGCCAAATATTATTCCCATGCGCACTTTAGTTTTCGAAATATCATGCTTTCAAAATGTAAAATTTAAAAACTCTTTTGTAAACAATAAAAACGTTTTGCTATTGGCAATGTATGTACGTGTGACATATTTGTTCATGTGTTGGTCTCGCAAGCATAGAGCTGGGTTGTTACAGCTATTTTCTGTACCTCCTCCAACCTGATACAGATGTGACAATTCAGGTCAAAATTCACCTAGGTCAAAAGTGACCTGGATCAAAATGAGTTCTTAACCCCCTTCAAAGCGAATAGAAACTCTGTAGTTCGTTTTCGTGTATAAAAATCACAATTGCGAATATAACACACACCTTGTAGCTGGCATTAGATTTGTTCGCATGGTTAGATTTTTTAACTATCTGAGAGTAAGTAGCCTTCACCGCCCACAAAAGCAAAAATTGTAGTTACAACACGAATGCTGAACAGCAGAAAACTAACAAGTCGGCAATCAATAACTAAAATTCTATTTTTAAAAAAATCATAATCTGTATTGCCTCTACAGCATACACAAAAGTGCTTCCGGTAAAACGAACGGCGTCTAGCATAAACAAATCATAAATAGCACTAAAATAACTTTATAGCATACCATGCGAACATAGTTATTATGCTTATTTTTGTGATAGTTTTAATTTACAAATAATTTCCCCCCGACATATGTTATTTGAAAACACAATTCATTATTAATAACATCAGAGCATTATCTCTTCGAGAATTAGTTGAAAGATTGAAGCGGTTTTCGTTTTGTTAACAATAAAGATGGCGAACCAATAAAAGCTCCCTTTTAGACGAGTTTATTATATTGAAATTCCAAGGCTTTTTATTTGTAAGTTTAACCTCGTTTAAAATATTTACAGTGTGTATTTTGTGCCTCGGTACGAACAGCAACTTATTTCTCGTGTTTTTCTTCTTCCGGGAAGTTTTTAAAAGTACGAGGCATTAAAAAAAACACTTTTCTGGCCTTATTTATTACACTGAAAATCCAATTTTTATGTATAATGATAATCTCGCTGAAATGGTGTACAGTGTTTCAAAATCACTAGTTCATTTAAACTNAATCCAATTTTTATGTATAATGATAATCTCGCTGAAATGGTGTACAGTGTTTCAAAATCACTAGTTCATTTAAACTACAAATAAGAAACCAGGCGGGAGTTCGCTACTTCNAATCCAATTTTTATGTATAATGATAATCTCGCTGAAATGGTGTACAGTGTTTCAAAATCACTAGTTCATTTAAACTTCAAATAAGAAACCAGGAGGGAGTTCGCTACTTCCGCCTTCCAACCACTGCCCCTTCAGGCAGGGGTGGTTGGAGAACATTACAAACCTGTCCACTGGGGTAACCTGGTGGAGAATAGTGACCGAGGCGGGAAACCGCTGTAAGCACAGTTTGGATATGGGTGGCTTGCCTTTCCTACCCCTCTTACGGAAATACATGAAACCCCAGTTGGGTTGTCAAGTGCCTTCACAAGGGCCTGTTCTATCCCCGCTCTGAGCTTCGGCTGTGATGAACAACTGGTGGTGTAGAGTGTGTATTAACAGCGACATTCTGATAGCTTTTTCTTCTTTGGTGGAGTTTAAAATTGCCAAGTTAGATTAATTTGAATATTTCCATATGGGAAAAATTTTCCACATCACCATCAATACAATATGCGAATCAGATCGTTATTGCTTCGTAAGAAGAGCCATAAGAGTTGTTTCTTTCCGTTTTTCTTCACCATTATTAAATTCAAAGAAATTTCACAAAATCTGCATTTCCATAACATTGATGTGCACACACACATATAATAACGCACTCAGTTGTGTTGCATTTCTCTAAACGCCGAGCATTAATAAAAATTATTACATTTTTTTTTAAAATTCAAAACTTAGTTTACGTTGCGATTGCAGTCCGGCCGTATTATGGTATTCGGTTTCATACAGAGTTCATCTATCAACTAGAGGCAACACACGCATACGATGGATTTCCCGAGCCCTCTAAAGGTAAGATCTCTGGCGTGTGAATTCTCCTGTCACTCCCTGCTGTGCATCCTTTTAACAATAAGCAGAGATGGCCTTTGAGCCCAGGAAAAAAAATGTTTTATCTCCTTGTACGATTTCGTTATCAAAAAATATCTTAGTTTTTTGCATTTTTCAGAATCACCTTACACATCAGGTGCAATATCAGAACACATTTCGATGCAGAAAACATTGAAGATGCTGCATAGAATACCCAAATACACTTCGAATATTACATTAAACTTATTATTTTCACTATTATTCGATAAATACCTTTAATTTGATACAACATTTCAGGCAGTGACGTATATGGTTACGCCTAAAATCTCAAAAAATAGATTAACATATAGTAAATTTCTTCATATGTGTTGCATACCTACACCAGCAGATGTAAAGTAGACTCTTAAGAAAGGATAATGAACTTGCTCTAAGTAAATCATGTAAACAAAAACTTAGTAATAAGTGATCGTCTTTCAAAAAAGAAATAAATCACTCAACTGTGTAATCTCTAAATGTAAACAAAAAATTGGTTTTAAACCTAACTGCACAATTTGAATACGATTTAAAATGTACTGTGTTAGAATTACATGCAACTGCAGATACAAATACTGGCGGTGAATTTTAATCTAATACTAAATGTATCTGATCCTTCGACAGTGTACCCATTTACAATACTTGATTCAAATGTGTACCAAATACAAAGTGGCGGGTTGATACTATGTGCCCCACAGTATGCACATGTACGTATTTTTCATTGCGTAACTTTAAAAAAGGGGTTGGAATTGTTTTTGGAAACCTTTGTTTCGTGCCAAATTTACTGATACTTTTAACATGATTTTGCTTCAATTGTCACCACATTCATTGGTGTTTTTAATTTATGCGGCAATAGGCAGTGATTTTAAACATGCAAATAAATATTTAATTCAAGAATTTTACTCTCACAAACACCATTTTTCTTTTTGACTCTGCTGTTATGCTTAATTTAAATACAATCCTACTAACACATTCATCACATATGTAAAAAACATGAATCCTTTTGGTATACAAATTTGATAAACCTGTAATGATTAGCGAAATGAAACACTGCGTATGGCGATTCAATGGCGACTGAACGACCATAGCTTTATTACTTATGACATAGAGAAAACAATACGATGACATAGAGATAACAATAGGTGGCGCTAGTTGTTACAGTTTTGATACAAATCATAACAAAACCTTTGATTTCCGTACTCATATTAATTTGTAATATAATTTTGGAATGCCATTTTTTTTTAAAATTATTCCTACAAACTAAGAATAAGTTTAAGCCCTGAATGGCCAAGGTGGCCCAGGGCTGGTGGAGTGTAGAATTGCCCGTCGCCATAACTCAGCGCAGAGTTAGTGATGTGGGTCGTTCGGTCGACGGCCCAGGGGGCACTGGATGCTTCCGTCAGTTTGAATATGAAGTTGCCTTGCATTTAATATTACACTACTTGTACACGTTGACGTTGTGGCGAGACGGCAAGCCGTCTCGTATGCCTGAAATATATTAGAAAAATTATGAGGGTGGTGATACAGGTGTGTAGCGCCCTATGTGCCCTGGAAGACAATGAATCAACACTCACTGAATTTTGTAAAACTGTTTACTCACATACTTGATTACATTTTCAAGAAGTGGATATGTGATTAATAAAATAACGGACCTAGCATTTATAGCCTGCCGGTGACCTTGGCGTGAAAATGACCGAACTCAGCGTGGTGCTATGTCGATTACTCGGTAACTTGAAGTTCTCTGGTGAGAGTTCAGGTCGTACTTCCCTCGGTACATAATAAAATTAAAGGTCCTGGTTAATCACGTTACTATAGTAATGAAGTGAGATCAGCCTATATTATGGTAACGAGCAGGCTCGCAAAGTGGATGACCATGATGCTGGTCTGGCTTATATGCTGAAGTGAACTGCACGAACGGCGTCAGCTTCTGTCACAAGTGGCTT
>NQII01002683.1:50059-71109 GCA_002778355.1 Clitarchus hookeri
TGAACCGACGTCAAACGCCGAATGTTAAAACTTGACATAAGCACCGTGTAACATTATTTCGATTGTGAAAAATTATATAGATTAAATTAAACACTTTGGCGACACTGTGTTGATTAACACAGTGTCTGTTAATGCTGATGATGTGATATTAACAGGGGAGTGTCACCATACTAAATGATATGTTACTATGATGGAGGACTTTATAGGCAATCTCCCTTTATCAAAACATAGTTCCCTTATCATAAATAGTCATTTAACATACCATTATGCTTTCTTGTGAAAAGTCTGTNCCCTTTATCAAAACATAGTTCCCTTATCATAAATAGTCATTTAACATACCATTATGCTTTCTTGTGAAAAGTCTGTTTATTATGTTTCCTATTATGTGTATGTATTTCACTGGATAGTGTGTTGCCAGGTGGCTGTCTCCTGAAGTGATGGACGAGTCCACCTGGGCAAAGGGGTGTGTTTTGCCATGCTCAATGACTCTTAATACAATAAAACCCACCCTTACTATAGCTTTGATTGAGATTAATTTGTGGGATATGTATAGAAAAATGCTGCACACTATTGGTCGCACTTTGGGGCACTTAGCAATTCAGCTTCGCCCTTCATGCCAGTTGACGCCAGTTGAAGGTGTGCTATGTCATATGTCACTGCGCGAGCTCTACGATGTAAAGACTAATTGAGTGTGCATCCAACGGCTGTGGCTTTGGTGTAAACACAGTTTCGGATTGCCTACTTTTTATTACAAGAGTTACCTCTTGTAATAAAATAAGTAGGATGACCTATTGAGTCGCCTAGTACCTGTAGGGAAGAAGGTGCAAGNGGATTGCCTACTTTTTATTACAAGAGTTACCTCTTGTAATAAAATAAGTAGGATGACCTATTGAGTCGCCTAGTACCTGTAGGGAAGAAGGTGCAAGTTCTATTCTTGTCAACTTGTACTATGCACTCTTGGCCTGATGTTGTTGGTGTGGTCCGGTGCAGTTGATGTGATTGCAGCGGTCAGAGTGGGCACAAGAGTCTCGTGGATGCGTGATTCATGTTAAATGGCCCCTCCTCTGGTGACCACTTGACCTCGCAGTTCCCCTGGTGTCCTATCATGCCGTTAGGTGCAAGAGGCAGGGGGTGGCTTCTACTTGCGGCATAGCCTTAGTGCATAAGGCCTGCAACTCCGAGAGCTGACACGGGTTGCTGATTGGGGCCAGTGTGCTCAGCCCTGTGATGCTAATGTTCCGTGACATGCATGTGTTGGCGAGGGGTGGCCCAACTACATATGATTCATGTTGGGCGTGTCAGGTGGTACAGCCGATTGGAACAAAGGAGAGGGGTGGTGGATCCCTCCTCCTGCTCTGACTCTCTTTTGCTGCTATTGCTGACGAGGTGTGGACGTCGGCGTTATTTGAAGGTTAAGGAGGGTGAAGGAGAGGGCCCCAGTGAAGGGCTGTGTAACCCCGTTACACTCCCTCTGTTGCTTTGACCAGCTTCCTCCGATGGGTTCCACACTGGTGGTCCGGCTGAGGGTGCCACGGTGGAGCCATCAAGAGAGCTTTTCTGTGGGGAGCTCTTTCCCACAGGTGTCTTTGGCGTCTCGCCATTGGCATCATCCCTTGTGGCCAGTGCCGTGGCTCCGAACATCAGTATGCTGCTTAGTAAACATATCGGGACTACAGTGATGTNTCATCCCTTGTGGCCAGTGCCGTGGCTCCGAACATCAGTATGCTGCTTAGTAAACATATCGGGACTACAGTGATGTATGCGGTGTTGCTGGTTGTACTTGATGGTGGTGATCCTCCCTCAGGGACTTCCTCATTCTCCACGACCCTTGTGGGCATCGAAACGCTAGATGTCGAGGTGGAGAAGTGGCGCCAGAGAATTTTCCCATCGCTGCCAGNTCATCCCTTGTGGCCAGTGCCGTGGCTCCGAACATCAGTATGCTGCTTAGTAAACATATCGGGACTACAGTGATGCATGCGGTGTTGCTGGTTGTACTTGATGGTGGTGATCCTCCCTCAGGTACTTCCTCATTCTCTACGACCCTTGTGGGCATCGAAACGCTAGATGTCGAGGTGGAGAAGTGGCGCCAGAGAATTTTCCCATCGCTGCCAGNACGACCCTTGTGGGCATCGAAACGCTAGATGTCGAGGTGGAGAAGTGGCGCCAGAGAATTTTCCCATCGCTGCCAGGAATTTATATCCCGATTTCACCTTTGCGGCGATTGGTGTATTTGTTTCCTGTTGCTCGACATCCTGCTGATCAGATGCCGTGCGNATCCCGATTTCACCTTTGCGGCGATTGGTGTATTTGTTTCCTGTTGCTCGACATCCTGCTGATCAGATGCCGTGCGCTTGGGGTCCCCACTGCCAATCGGAGGTCGTTGAAGTGAACAGCGCCCTCCCTCCTGTTGCTCACCATGATGAGATATGTTATTCTAGTGGCTTAACCACTGAATGTGATTTTCTTCTCTTCTGGGCGAACCCGGTGCAGAAGTTCTTCGCTCCGCTGGATAATTTATGCTCCCTGACATAGACCATTTGGCCAGGTGCCAACTGCAGTGGTGCTCGTGTGGTGAAAGGCGTCCATTTTCCGATATAACGGTCTTGGTTTCTGCGAGCAGCTACTAACTGTATCTCCCTGCGCTGTTTTATGGCTCTTCCGTCTTCTGGTTCGCCCGCGTCCTCTTGCCTGCGTGTGGCAAATTCTCCGGGTAACATGAGTTCGCGATCCTGCAGGATGACTGTTTGAGTCTGCCCTGTCATGAGAGTCACTTGTCACTTTATTGTGAATAGGGCGGCAGTTAAATTTTCGGCCTAACTGGTGTGGTCCTTCCCCACTCTCAGGCAGAACGAGTTATTGAGGTCTTGATTCATTCACTAGGTGCGGTTTGACCTTGGGTGGTATATTGGTGTTGCATGGTGTCTTATTCCTCATCGAGTGCACGGTTCATAACTGTACCTACCAGTGACCTGGATACTGTTGTCGGTGTGCAGTGTTTCTGATTAGCCCCAGCAGGGGTAGAAGTCAGTTTCTTGTGACTGTGCAATGGTTCGTGCCCATGCAGTGTAAACTGAGTAAGCTTCAGTCCATCTACAAAACCTATCACTCTTGACCAGGACGAACCTCTTCCATGTGGAAGTGCAAGGGTAGGGGCCGATCAAATTTAAGGACACCGCCTTGAATGGTTCTTTCGGCATGCTGGATTGCTTTTGGGTCACCTTGTCTTTTCTCCTGCTCCCGAAGTGATTGAAGGGGATGCACTCCTTCACGTACCTGCGTACATACCTGCTTGCTCCTGGCCAATGGAATTGCATGTTGAAATTCCTGGTAGTCTGGGTTGCCCCAGGATGGCCAGCAAAATTGCTACTATGGGCGTGCCTTAGCATGTGTTCACTTACTCTTTTTGCCACATAGGTCACATCGGGATGCTACCGATGGGACTCGATGTGTGTGTCCCGGATGCACCACCACTCACCATTTACATGAATGATTTCCGCATTCTTGGCCAGCGTTTGTGCGCATTGATGTTAAGTGTTGATGACCATGGTCTTGAGTTCATCGCGCCTGGGTTCTGTGTTTGGTGTGAATTCTTTTGTTTTGTAGGTTAACTGCATGTTGCATGTTGTTGTTGCAGTGTTGGCAGTAGGGGGTTGCAAGTTATGCAAAATTCGGGCCAACAGAACGCAGGTATGATGTAAATGAAGGCGAGTGCCTTGCAGTAGTGTGGACCGTTAAGAAGTACTGAGTCTACATCGAATACCAGCACTTCACACTCCGAACGGATAAACAGTGCTTAGTGTGGCTTTATTCCATGAAGGAACCACTTAANTCGAATACCAGCACTTCACACTCCGAACGGATAAACAGTGCTTAGTGTGGCTTTATTCCATGAAGGAACCACTTAACAAATTAGCATGGTGGACATTGCTTCTCCAGTTACATGACTTTGAAGTACAACACACACCTGGGGTCAAAAACCAATTAGCATATGAGCTGTTATGCATGTCTGGCAAAATAGTCATTGTGGACAAAGACGAGTGGCATGACCCACTGCGCCCTACAGCAACCACCTGCAAAACACCTCGCGAGTGCTTAGTTAGCCTCAACAATATCGATGCACTGGTGAAAGTCGACCTCAGGCTGAACGAGCTCCAGGCCCACATGTTAGCCACACAACAACAGTGAACAGACACCCAAATGCAGCATAGTGGAAAAAGCACAAGGCAACGGATAATGGTTGCGAGTGGAACGAGCACACATGGAAATTAGTCCATGCTAACTGGAAGTGGTATGGCATCTTTATGTGCCCAAGGATCCACTTCAACAAGTTTTATGTCTTGCACATGCCAGCCAGTTTGCAGGACATCCGGGAGCACCGCAAAGTACCAGAAATGTACAAATGCAGTTTCACTGATCAGGAGCCACGTGTGATGTGCGCAATTATGTACGTGAATTTGTGACACACAACCATTTCAAAAGTAGCCATGTCAATGGATTGACTTAACAACAGCAAACGAGTGACAACCGAACCATTCGAAAAAATCTAGTTTGGATCTAATGGGGCCTTACCCCACACAGCAGCAGGAAAACGTTTTATTCTAGTCATATTCGACTCGTTTTTTAGGTGGACATAGGCCTATCCAGTTTTCAGTGTACATNAGGAAAACGTTTTATTCTAGTCATATTCGACTCGTTTTTTAGGTGGACATAGGCCTATCCAGTTTTCAGTGTACATGCACAAAATATTGCACATGAACTGGTGTCTGATCACTACTCCCGCTGGGGTTACTACAGAACACTACTAACGGACAAGGGTTCGCAGTTAACAGGGAGACAGTGGCGTGANAGGAAAACGTTTTATTCTAGTCATATTCGACTCGTTTTTTAGGTGGACATAGGCCTATCCAGTTTTCAGTGTACACGCACAAAATATTGCACATGAACTGGTGTCTGAATACTACTCCCGCTGGGGTTACTACAGAACACTACTAACGGACAAGGGTTCGCAGTTAACAGGGAGACAGTGGCGTGACCTGTATACTAAGTGGGGGGTAGTGCACCATACCACGGCTGTATACCACCCACGGGCCAACTCAACAGAGTTCTGCAACCAGGACCTCAATACATAGTTGTGCCTGGAGGTTGAAAAAATTAAAGCAACATGATCCGAACCTCAGTCTGCAGCTGTTTTCACCATTTGGCTGTGCATGAATCTGTCTATGGGACAATCACCTGCCGCAAACTTCAAGGCTGGGAGCAACTGCAGCCTGAGGAGTTCACCAGAGGGCACAGAGAGAGTGCTCCCGAAGTGGAGGACAGCACAGCCTGGCGGCAGCACTTAGAGGCAGACCTGCAGTCCTCCCGCAGGAACCAAGCCTGCTCTATTGCGAAATGGGTGCCTCCAACAAAGTGCTCGTCGTGTAGATTAACACTTAGACAGCTGGTGTATGTCCACGAACATACTCTCGAGCAGCATGAAAATTTAATGTGCGGGATTCGCTCCGAAATTGAACTGGCCACACTCACAAATAATGGCGCTTAGATACACCAAATATAACGTCAAGGTATGCAAACAGAGAAGAGTTGCCATATACCATGATGACCTCTGCCTGGCTGTAGAAAGAGACTAGCATCCAGATGCTTGGTACCGCGACACCCATCTAAGAGGGGGTCCATGATCATACAAGATTAACAACTCCAGCCCCATCCCCTACCAAAGCTGCGAATCGGGAACATCATAACCGGAGACTGATGAGAGTGCCCTCCGGTGCCTGTTTCCACCTGCGATGCCTGGCAACTCGACGCCCACAAGAGACACTGCGGAAACCCATGAGCACAGCAGAGAGTCTCCCCACCAGACAACATAAACACATCAACAGTAACAACCACAGAGCCCACTGGGTCAGATCTTAGTGTCACTATGTCCTGCGCCGTGATGCCCTGTGACCCAACGACCCGCATTGTGATGCCCACTTCCGAAGATGTCGCGGATGACGATCCAGCAGAGGCAGTTGTGAACGGGATCTCACCACAGGTAAGCTCCCCACCCACCTGTGCTATGAAGCCTTCGAGGTGCCACTCTGCCACTGACACCATGCTGTGAGACAACCTGCTCAGCGACGGGGAAAGTGAATGATGCCTAGACAGTCTGAATGCAGGGCACCCTCCCCTCACTCTCTTTCACCACATACATGTTGGCACCACACACCTGCAACAGCAGCAGAGATTAGATAGCAGTGGAGTGTGGCATCACCCTCCACAAGGCTCCAAGTTGCCACGTTGCAAACATCACCCGGCATGCAAGGCATGCGAGGGGTCATCACTTTCCCCGCATGCATGCTGCAGCTCGTCAATACCGCTATGATCACGACTAAGAGCCACCAGCAGCTGGCACCATGCCGTACTCACATGGAACTTACCTTCTGAGGCAGCATCACAAGATCCAGCCCCCGCCGAACACATGCTGTGCCTGATGGGTTAATAGGTCACCTAGGGGACTGCGGGGTCAAGCAGTTATCAACGAGGGGGGCGTTTGACGTGAACCATGCATCCAAGTGTGCTCTCTTGATCACATGCACCTCCATAGTCACGATACCTAGCAGACACTGGACCGAAGTGAACACTCGGCAGCAAGTACTTCAGTATTGGTCAGCTAGAACAAAACTCAACCGCCTCATCGTCACGTACTACATGACTCAAGTGACTATCTTGCTTTATTAACCCCTCAAAAGTTAACTATTGGGGAAAAATAACAATTGGTCCAACAGGATGTCCCTCCGAAAGTCACAGCAGTCAGGCACTCCGGCAATTGGAGGGAACATCGGTGCAGCTGGTGCCTTGACTATAGTCCATACCGTATAAGAAGGCCACTTTCTGACAGTCAGTGAGTGGCAACTTAATGTTTACGAAACAAACACAGTGCCATTTACAAAATCCTGTATCAGCTGATGCACGAACGAACAAAAGTTAAAATTACGTTGGCTATTCTGAGTGCACTGCCGATGCACATCAGAAAAGCAGAAAATGCGCGGATTAGAAAGAGTTCGTAGATTTATTAATACGTTTTATTTTACGAGGTCACAATACAATGGTTGTTGGCATTAAAAACCAAACTTCGTGATAATGTAGCCATGTATAGATGTTCAAAATGAAATATACAATAGAACGTTACGACGTGGAAAAGTTTTCTGAAGTTGTGCTAACTTGAGAAAGCTTTTTCATGTCGCATCATCCATCTCAAACCTTGCTTTCAAAACGTCCATGATATTAATTCCAAAACCATACAGAAATATTGCACAATATTGTTGAATTATTTTTTCTAATAATTTGACGAAACGACACGAATTTTAAATATATTTCCAGCCCGTAACATAAGAATTATCAACTATATAGGTACGCTATCTCTTGATCATAAAGAGAGTTACTCAAAACTTCGCCGTGACGTTCAGCGCTCTATCTATCGGATATACTGCCAGCTATTACCAGCCAGAAATGAACCTCTTTCTTGCGCGATATACAACGAATTTACAAACATATGCCAATAGTTATATTTTTCCACGAGCTCTGCATAATTTTTAAAGTAACATATATTTCATCTACAACGATTTGGAGTACAAGTCATTATACGCCATATTGTTCTCTCGAAATCCAACTCCTTGATTCCGTAGACACGCGTGAATAGTTTTTAAGCAATTCTAACGTTATTCCACGGCACATATTTCCAACTTGTATATATTAGCTATAACTTCCAAAGTGTAATAATAGATACAACAGACCTTCTCGCAAATTATAACCCAAATTATCTAATTCGGACAAATTAAAAAGGAGTTATCAAATATCTAACATTTTATATTTTACTTTTATAACCTACTTATATTTTTAGAAAGATTTCAGTATTAAAATATCTTTAAATTTGTTTTGCATTACAATACAATGAGAAGTGGATTAGCTGACAGCGTGTTGATAAAAAATACAGCCCCGATGTGACGGACCAGATGATGGCGGTAGGATCGTAGTCAGATGTAAACAGTGGCACTACATTCGTCGAGCTGTCAAAAAGTGGCCTTTTTATATGGTACAGAATTTATCAGTGTCTGCAGGGATTGACTCGTCCAGCTCCCCCAAGCTGCAACACTTGGACTCGTCCGAAATACATTTTCAAAGACTGTTATTCTAGTCATTTTATTACTAATAATTACATTTTTAAAGACTGAATATGATTAGTCTTTTCTTTGCAGGAAACTGTGTATCATTGCCTCATATCAATTATTTCATTTCCTAATGATGTTACATCCCCTGTGATGTCACATTCACAGAAGGAATGGACACTTATTTAATCACCGGGATGTCACCGATATGTTCTNTTTCTAGTCATTTTATTACTAATAATTACATTTTTAAAGACTGAATATGATTAGTCTTTTCTTTGCAGGAAACTGCGTATCATTGCCTCATATCAATTATTTCATTTCCTAATGATATTACATCCCCTGTGATGTCACATTCACAGAAGGAATGGACACTTATTTAATCACCGGGATGTCACCGATATGTTCTNTTACATCCCCTGTGATGTCACATTCACAGAAGGAATGGACACTTATTTAATCACCGGGATGTCACCGATATGTTCTTCGCCATTAAATTGAAATAGGTATCAAATTAATTAGCATTAAGAGGGTTCACTTTATTTTTCACATAATTTCTGCACTGGCTTCGGTTATTATTAGCGGAAGCCGATACCATGATTTTAGTCTGACTACAGCACTCGGGTCAACCAGCAGCACAGGAATTTTGCTCCGATCGAATCCCCTCGGCACATTCACTTTAGTCTGTATTCACTTTTGACTTCAATATTCTTTAACGTAACAGTAACCTTTTGTTATTGTGTCCTGAACGGATGACCGTATGCTTTCTGTTCCAAAAACAGTACTTAAAGTCAATCCCGTATTTTCACCTGATCTCCACGACTTTGGCCTCTCCACAGTGATGGTAACCGCAGACCAAAGTGCCGGGTCCACCTAAATTTGACATATCAGCGCAACTGTATATGAATAACAAGTTTAAGTAAACATATTGAATAGCAACAAGTGTTTTCTTTGATAGATATTTCGAGCGCTGCTCCATATTGAAGCAGTAACCAGTGTAAATAAGGCATGTGAGGCCGCATATAACCTCGCCAGCATAATGAATGAAACCACTAGATATGATTGNTAACCAGTGTAAATAAGGCATGTGAGGCCGCATATAACCTCGCCAGCATAATGAATGAAACCACTAGATATGATTGATTGTCGGTAAGTTCAGTATGTTAAGGAGCTTGAATCACTGCAGATCGACAGAGGACTGAAGATACCCACAGGTCACCGACTGTATGACCCTCACTAATTCAAGCTCACTTGNTAACCAGTGTAAATAAGGCATGTGAGGCCGCATATAACCTCGCCAGCATAATGAATGAAACCACTAGATATGATTTATTGTCGGTAAGTTCAGTATGTTAAGGAGCTTGAACCACTGCAGATCGACAGAGGACTGAAGATACCCACAGGTCACCGACTGTATGACCCTCACTAATTCAAGCTCACTTGTCTAAATAATTACTACAATTGTATTTAGATGGACAAGTTTATTAGTTACTAATTTAATTATTACAGAGACACATCTATTGTTGTACAATTGTTCTGACTAAGATCATAAGTCGTTGCCATATTAAACCAAGCATATTTCTCACCAAATTACTAGTGGTACTGCTGCAACTTGCAGAACTATCGGAGATATGAAAGGGTCAAGTTTTTAGAGCGAGTGTCAAGACCTACCTTCTAAGACCATGGTTTACATTTAAAGCCTTCTGAATAGCGTGTGTTGCTACATCATGTAGTTTAAGTGTTATACAGTAACATTTACATACCTTTTCTGCAAATGTGTAACATCGAACTGAATAGCATAAAATTTGATTTCTAGACTCTAAAATATTTTTTATGCACTTTGACGTGAACCATGCATGTACATGTGCCCTCGTGACCACTTGTACCTCTGCAGTCACTTGCACCAACTAGCCGACACCAGGCCGATGTGAATACNAAATAATTACTACAATTGTATTTAGATGGACAAGTTTATTAGTTACTAATTTAATTATTACAGAGACACATCTATAGTTGTACAATTGTTCTGACTAAGATCATAAGTCGTTGCCATATAATACCAAGCATATTTCTCACCAAATTACTAGTGGTACTGCTGCAACTTGCAGAACTATCGGAGATATGAAAGGGTCAAGTTTTTAGAGCGAGTGTCAAGACCTACCTTCTAAGACCATGGTTTACATTTAAAGCCTTCTGAATAGCGTGTGTTGCTACATCATGTAGTTTAAGTGTTATACAGTAACATTTACATACCTTTTCTGCAAATGTGTAACATCGAACTGAATAGCATGAAATTTGATTTCTAGACTCTGAAATATTTTTTATGCACTTTGACGTGAACCATGCATCNTGAAATTTGATTTCTAGACTCTGAAATATTTTTTATGCACTTTGACGTGAACCATGCATCTACATGTGCCCTCGTGACCACTTGTACCTCTGCAGTCACTTGCACCAACTAGCCGACACCAGGCCGATGTGAATACNTACATGTGCCCTCGTGACCACTTGTACCTCTGCAGTCACTTGCACCAACTAGCCGACACCAGGCCGATGTGAATACTCGGTCAAGAGTACGTCAGTATGGGTGGGCGAGAACGGTACACACATGTCTCGTCGTCACATACTACATGTCTCAAGTGACCATCTTGATCATTTACCTTAAGAGGTAACTCTTGGGGGAAAATAGAAAGTGATCCAACACAGTGTCCCCCCCGAAAGCCACAGTCATCAGGCACTACGGCAGTTGTAGGGAACGTCTGTGCATATCTCGCCGCGATGGCTGGCATCCTTCTAATCTGCTTGACTTCGACCGGCCTGCTGGCTCGAATAATAGTACTACATGACCCCAAGTGTGGCTAAATAGCGGGGAATAAAATCCCGGAGAAGTACATAGTTTTCAAAATGGCATAGCCAAATTAATTAATCATTTCCTTTATTAAAACCTCAAATGAGAATGGCTACCCACACCCCTTTCATGGGTGGACTCGTCCATGCCACCTAAGCTGGAACACTTGGACTCACTCATCGCCCAAAAAAAACTTGATACTAAATTTCACTTAAGAACATTACCAGATACAGAAATATAATTCTCAGTTTACTGTTATTCCAGTTATTTAATTAATTTAAATTATGTTCAATTCTTAAAAGTGTAATAGTGTTTTCTTTACACAGCAGACTGCCTATCAAGGCATCATTGTTTTTTATTTTATGTTTCTAGTGTGATGCATCCCCTGTGACATCGCAGTCACAAACATAGTTATCACTTTATTAATCACGGGGTTGTCACCACCAATTTATTAAACAGGGAATTATATTGTGTATCATATTCATTAGCCTTAAGAGGGTACATGCCAATTTTCACATAATTTTTATTGCTGGCTTTGGCCATTCTCAGAGGTAGCCGACACCATGATTTTAGTCTAACTTCGGCACTCGTCCTAAATGGCAGCATGGTAGTTTCGCTCCGCACAGACCCCCTCGGCACCATCAAATTTTGCTCTATATATAGAAAAAATACAATAAAAAATTCCATCGAGTTGTACTTAAACTCAACAACAATTAAAATCTAGTTCATAACAATTGCTTGTTTGCTTTATTATGTCCGTAAGATGTTTTTTCAATACATAGATTTACAAATATATTTGACANCATAACAATTGCTTGTTTGCTTTATTATGTCCGTAAGATGTTTTTTCAATACATAGATTTACAAATATATTTGACAAGTCAAATTACACTATTAAATGTTTATACACTGGAAATAATAAACACACACACATATATGTCAGATTGCATGTACACACATCATATTTTTTCTTCATAATTTGACTTATTTTCTTCCTACATACTGTATGGTCTCATCGTTTTACTGAAACAGAAAGATGAAAAATGTTACGAGAAAAACCGGAACAATAAATGTGTACAAAGGAATTGGATACAGTTATTTCTTAATTTGGCAGTTGAAATATTTATCTACGCTATAAATTACACATTTAATAAAAATTTCTTACAGCGGTTATTTTAAAGAGTAGTTTTAAGTAAGAGAAGATAATTTCCTGAATGTATTGTGTTAATTTATTGACTTGTTTGACGTTAACTGAAGCCATGTATAAGTGTTTTTTTATGGTAGTGTCATACATATCAAAGAACTAATTTTCGTGAAATAATTGACTGTTTTTGGACACGAATATGAGTACTGAGGATATGTGGTGTCATGCCAATGTAAATATCCCTGAGTCCTTGAAGAGAGGTTTACATGAGTTTGACTTTCTTTTGTCTTTGATTATTTGACAGCCCTCTTTTTGCATGTAAAACACATTTTTTTCCTGTAAGTGGAATTACCCCAAACATTTAGATACCATAACACATTATGGATTGAATTTATGGAAAATATACAATTTTTGTTGTATTATGGTGAACACCTCTGCTACACTTTGTAGAGCGAAACAGGCTGACACTAGACACATCAGAAGTTTTAAAATTTATATTATTTTTAACCAACATGCTGACTCCACAATGCCATTTATTTTTCCTACAATAGGATGATGCTACTATACCGTTTTGTATATTAATAGTATTCGTTTCATTTTCAGCTAGTAGAGTACTTGTATGTCATAATAAATAAATATTAACACCTTGTAAATCTTTTATTGATCAATAAATACCAACAATTACTTTTTTTATTTCTTATTTACTTTATAATTAGATGATATACATTCAATATACTACATGTCGAATTTTGACTGAGAACAATAAAATATTGATTATGTTTGTTACATCAAAAACATTAACATTAGTTTCATAAAATGGGATTTTCTTAACGTTGTACATTAGATTTCTTACTCGAACAAAATATGTGTCTGTGTATTTAGGAACATAACTCCTGTTTCCAGTNCATAACAATTGCTTGTTTGCTTTATTATGTCCGTAAGATGTTTTTTCAATACATAGATTTACAAATATATTTGACGAGTCAAATTACACTATTAAATGTTTATACCCTGGAAATAATAAACACTCACACATATATGTCAGATTGCATGTACACACATCATATTTTTTCTTCATAATTTGACTTATTTTCTTCCTACATACTGTATGGTCTCATCGTTTTACTGAAACAGAAAGATGAAAAATGTTACGAGAAAAACCGGAACAATAAATGTGTACAAAGGAATTGGATACAGTTATTTCTTAATTTGGCAGTTGAAATATTTATCTACGCTATAAAATACACATTTAATAAACATTTCTTTCAGCGGTTATTTTAAAGAGTAGTTTTAAGTAAGAGAAGATAATTTCCTGAATGTATTGTGTTAATTTATTGACTTGTTTGACGTGAACTGAAGCCATGTATAAGTGTTTTTTTATGGTAGTGTCATACATATCAAAGAACTAATTTTCGTGAAATAATTGACTGTTTTTGGACACGAATATGAGTACTGAGGATATGTGGTGTCATGCCAATGTAAATATCCCTGAGTCCTTGAAGAAAGGTTTACATGAATTTGACTTTCTTTTGTCTTTGATTATTTGACAACCCTCTTTTTGCATGTAAAACACATTTTTTTCCTGTAAGTGGAATTACCCCAAACATTTAGATACCATAACACATTATGGATTGAATGTATGGAAAATATACAATTTTTGTTGTATTATGGTGAACACCTCTGCTACACTTTGTAGAGCGAAACAGGCTGACACTAGACACATCAGAAGTTTTAAAATTTATATTATTTTTAACCAACATGCTGACTCCACCATGCCATTTATTTTTCCTACAATAGGATGTTGCTACTATACCGTTTTGTATATTAATAGTATTCGTTTCATTTTCAGCTAGTGGAGTACATGTATGTCATAATAAATAAATATTAACACCTTGTAAATCTTTTATTGATCAATAAATACCAACAATTACCTTTTTTATTTCTTATTTACTTTATAATTAGATGATATACATTCAATATACTACATGTCGAATTTTGGCTGAGAACAATAAAATATTGATTATGTTTGTTACATCAAAAACATTTACATCAGTTTCATAAATTGGGTTTTTGTAACGTTGTACATTAGATTTCTTACTCGAACAAAATATGTGTCTGTGTATTTAGGAACATAACTCCTGTTTCCAGTNTAACGTTGTACATTAGATTTCTTACTCGAACAAAATATGTGTCTGTGTATTTAGGAACATAACTCCTGTTTCCAGTTCCTGTCTTTTGGGGTGTAATGTCGGCTGTTTGCTTACACAGCCTTTTCATTGAATAAATGGTTTTTGTATGATACTTCTTAAATATGGTGAGTTGAAGTGAAATTTAGTACTCGATTATGTTAAATCGGTATAGAATTAATTGTGTGTTGTCCAGGTTCTCCTCACGTGGCGAGGCCGCACCACTGAAGACTGAAGTGAGCCACGTGTGAGAAGGAATAATGTGTGTTAATTTTTTAACATTTGTATTTTTTTAAGTACGATTCGGAAACCTTTTAATAGGAAAGTCTCCAATTTACCTAATTAGCTCGTGTACTTTAATTTAGTAGCTAGGCCGTTAAGATATTCTTCTTTTCAGTACATATGCTTGAGTTACTATGCGGTACGTAATATTGTAGTTTTTATGGTGGAAATGTTTTATTTAAACACGTTTAAAATAACCGGTCATGTCCAATATAAGTTATTTTTATTTTCACTACATGTAGTTCGTGTAGTAAAATGTAATCCAAGGATGTGTTGGAGTATATAATTTTGCGACTTCAAATGTTAACTTACAGACACTGGTTATTATTTGAAAGTGTTTTGTCATCCCTTATACTTTTCATATTATGCCATTTATTCTGAATACCTTTCAGTACAACTTATACAGATATCCTTACCCTCCCTTCTAAATGGTGGAGTGGCCAGTACTTCATATTAAAAGAAGGGGGAGTAATAATTGCATCATTGATGATAACCTTTCCATTGGAAAATGAATCAGCTAAGCATTTAGGCTGAAGGGACACAACATCCTCTGGACACACAATGCAGGCTACATGACATGCAAATTTGGAAGCAAGAAGGGCTGATACTCTGTGACAGCCATATGTAAAACTCACTGAAAAACTTGGTTGTAATCTTATAGTTACTAATTTTAAGTCAGGACTGCTAATGTGGTATGTCACATTCTCAAAAATTTGAGGTAACTTGATACAAAGGTAATTATGTTGAGTATGGGCTGATCCGAAGAAAGCCTAACAAAATTATAACAGGATATTTATTTGTTGGACTATCATACTGAAGTATAATAACTGGACTGAAGTTGGTTCTGTCTGCTTGATCTGCGTGAATGCAGTGGTCGTGCTGCTCTGTGCTTTGAGCAAAAATGGGACAATAGTCTTGGCCACTTGACTTAGGCTGGGATTACTATGATGTTTCATCTAACCCATAACGAACAACACATTCATGTAAGCTGGCTACAGCTTGGTTAACTTTGTTTCAATAGCACCCATCGTAGTCTTTTCACACAACGTTTATGAAATGGAGAAGCTTTAGTATTATAACGTGACTGCACCATGTGATCATGGCAGAGACTATTATCTTTGCTTTTGTAAGTGTGTTGATAATTATTGAGAAAAGGGTTTTTTCTGAAGGAATCACAGCACACCCATAAAAGTAATTTAAATGGGTTCTGCACAGCTTAAACTCCCTCGTAATGCCAACAGTTGATATAACAAAAAGCATGGCTTTCACATGTCAGAATAGCTGAGGTGGAGGAATACATTAGCAGAGCGACAACTCTAGCACTACTTTCTTAGAACTGTCAAAAAAATGGCCTTCGTAAATGAAGCACTGTATATTAAAAAAAATTCAATTCAGTGCGTAGGTGTTTCGGACAGTAGTTCCCCGAACATGGAGTGGTGCAGAAGCTCTGTAGCATTTAACAGANAATTCAGTGCGTAGGTGTTTCGGACAGTAGTTCCCCGAACATGGAGTGGTGCAGAAGCTCTGTAGCATTTAACAGAAAAATATTTTTTCCCTTGAAAATTTGAAATTTTACTGCATACTTGAATAAAGAGATTTTGTTACATACGGAATGCTNAAAATATTTTTTCCCTTGAAAATTTGAAATTTTACTGCATACTTGAATAAAGAGATTTTGTTACATACGGAATGCTCTTTGCAGAGGAAATTTCAGAACCGGACTGATGTTAGCTCTGTCCCTCCTGGATGACTCGTACACCCGGGCACTTGGAACACAACCACATGTGCTTCCGGAATTTTTTTTTTGTTTGGAAAATGGAAAGACTTACCAATATAGCTGCATATGCACATAATTAAAACAGGTAATTATTAAGTTTAGTGACTTCTGAACGGAATGTCCTAGACCAACAAAAGTTGCATTAATGGATTCTGCACAGCTTACCTTGTTCATATTCAAGAGGGCGTGGTGTTAAAATAAGTACAACATATTAAAAAAAATTTAACAAAATTGCGAAATGTGCGAGTTTAATTTTTGTATGTCTTTACTGTTTGAATTCAGTGACAAAACAGTGAGGCTTGCTTTTTAAGTTTAGTGATATAGTTTACCTTTTGACTACATAAAAAATGTGTTGAAAATGCAATGTCGTAAAATAATTTGTCTTGATATTTCAGAGTCTTAGAGCAGCTCGTCCTCTGATAAGCATCTACAATGACAAAAATGAGGCAACTGGGAACACAGTTGCTCTTCCGGCAGTCTTCAAGGCCCCGATACGCCCTGATGTGGTGAACTTTGTCCATGACCAGATGGCTAAGAATCATCGCCAGCCATACTGCGTGAACAAGGATGCCGGTAAGGATGCAAATAATTTTCAGCGACACCTTTTTAAAATTTTTGACACAATTAGTGTAAACCATTTCTCTCAAGTCGCAAATGACTACACAACAGGCTTAATTGTTGCTGTATCACTTTTTATCACTCCTTATTCTTGTTTAGTGCAGTAGAGCTCTGGTTTTGCGATGCCTGGATTTTGTGACAGCAGCAATAACATTCTCCAGAACTGTCAAAAAAATCTCAAATTATTACAGTGGAACCTGTAATAATTCAGGGGCCGGACATAAAAATTCTATAGATGCAGACATTCTGTAGATGTGGACTAGATATATTAGTCAACCAAAAAAACCAACATTATAATAAACTTTTTGTTGAACACATTGATAAGTTTAGGTTAGGTATTTGTCAAGTTTAACTAAAAGAAAGTAATGCAAATGGGAATACAGTGGAACTGTAGTATTGCGAGTATGGCCTATAGCACCATGTCCACCATTGCGATAGTTTTTATATGCACCGTCATTTGTCCTATCATTTGAAAGGTACTTAATTTCGTTTATAATGTAAGCCTGATAAAGAAGTCTTTCGCTATAGCGATACAAACATTTGTAGACTCGTATTTTAAAAATGTTAAACACGTCTCATCACAAGCAATATCTACCCATTTGCCATGCTCGAGCCAGTCTTTGTTAGTCTGTGTCGCGTGGCGTCACTCGCGTCAGGTGGAGGAGCGTGCAGGTGTTGTAGTGAGGGATGGTGGTGGGGTACGAAGAGGAGAGGTACAATCTTAAGTGGAGCTAGTAGAGGACAAGAAAGTTGGATGGTAAGTACTGTTAAATGTAGGAGGCGTGGCTGGATGCTATCCACCTACCGCTCCTATGTTGTGGGGTAGGAACGACTGCCGCTTCTCCACGTGCCAGGCATGTAAGGGGAAAAGCATGATTAGCTGTTACAGTTGCTAGACAATGTTACATTGATTAAGGTGGTTCACTCGGTTTTTGCATAAATGTTAACCTATCGTAGGAAATTNAGTTGCTAGACAATGTTACATTGATTAAGGTGGTTCACTCGGTTTTTGCATAAATGTTAACCTATCGTAGGAAATTTCCATAGAATAAAAGACACGGGTTAAGAACAAAGTTTTGATGTGGATACAGCAGTCACAGTTTTACCACTGGTACTTTTGAAGGGGTAAACATTCACAGGCTGCCATCTTACTTTGATGTGCATTCCAGGCTCGCAATGTAAAATAAAGTGTTCACACGTGCAATAAGTTACCAGATGTTACCCCAGTGAACATCGTGNTCAAACATCGCGTACGCAATTAGAAAATTTATTTTAGCATGCAGGTTTACGAACTTGTGGTTGTTATGTGAGACTGAGAAACAAGATGTAAATTAACAATTTGTACGTGTTTAGCAAGGCGATACTAGCGGGAATAAAATAAATGTTATGATGCAATTTGAGGCAAAGTGTTACATTACTTCTTATGGCACATAAACGAGACTGAAGAAAATGTTGCAAAAGCGTAAATGAGTAAGTAAATAAAGGTTTAACTGTAGATATATTTTTGGGTAAATATGGAAGGATAGCCTACAGTATTATGTCTAGGGTTTTCTTAATGTTTTTCTCGTTGGTAAGACATGTACATGAATATGTTTTGAATAGCCATTGTACTATACCAGGCACAGAACTTCTTTGCTGTTCAGTGTCGTCCTATCAGGCGGTACCAAGCCCTGTTGCCACATTTATCAAGCGCCCATCCTGTCGTAATACGTGTGCCGTGAAATATCAATATTAATATAAATTACAATTCTCTACATAAAAGGAATATTTGAATATAATAGAAACAGAAATCTGTCGCACACACACAAGTTATATTTGGAAATTTATATCTATTAGGAAACCTTAACACACCAACTGCTAAATTTTACATTTGTGGAAAAAAATATTGCAACTCTTAATTTACATATTAATAACGGCTATCAAATGTATATGTATTAATTTTCATTTACTTACAGTTGTGTGTAGCATTCAAAAAATAATTCATCTCTGTGTTGTAGCTTGTAATGGCAACACAAACTCCTCTACCATATCCAAACAGTTGTTATGCTATTTAGATTTTTCCATTACAAACTTTTGTCTGTTATTCAATTTCTTATAACAAGAACCGACATCTTGTGGAACGTGATAAAACGTATAACATATTTTTTCAGGCATAGCTGCTGTAACTTTTTTGTCTGATCTGTCCCTCTTATCTCCGGAGACAGTCTTTGGTAAAACCATTAAAATTGCACTCTTGCTGTCAAACTGTTAATTGGTTTAAAATTTAAACTTTTGCCAAATTCTTAGATAGTAAAAAAAGAATGCACTCTCTGAATATTATAGGTTGACCTTGTTTGCTAACACTTTCCTTACAACATATGCCAGTACAATGTTTATTTAGTACCATAATTTCAACAAAAACTTTACACTCGAACAAATGAAAAACAGAGAGGGTCGTTCGAAGCCTGTTGCGGTACTGGCTACGGACTAGAGCATAAACACCAGCGGCAGCTGTTGGGCTGCACATTATTTGTGTGAACTATCACGATTCAAGACTATCGTCTGCTTGTAAAGCATGGCAGAAACATTTAGATATACCTAAGAAATATGGGTTCCTCTCTTGGAAGAAAGAATAATATTCTATATTCGAAAAATAGTAGTGAGGTCATGCACATTGCGTAACAGTGTAAAACACGAACGGATAGAGATACAGACTTGGGATTTTCACGTACTTGTTCAACCAAATGAGTCTCTTGCAAAAAATTACTGAATTTTAATAAAATCATTCATAATTTTTTGAGCGCAACTGAGAAACTTTTGGTTGACTCGCTGTGGCCAATGTAATACTGCAAATAAAGCAACAGCGTGCAGCCGTGATATGCTACTGGCACCATCTAGTGAGAGGAGCGCCGCTGGTAGACTGACCTCGAGCGGCCAAGAAGTTTTCTGTAGAACTGTATATTTAACATCTATGTATTGTGTGATTGCAGGTCATCAGACGAGTGCGGAGTCTTGGGGCACAGGGCGAGCTGTGGCACGTATCCCTCGTGTGCGAGGTGGAGGTACCCACCGCTCGGGCCAAGGTGCATTTGGCAACATGTGTCGTGGAGGCCGCATGTTTGCTCCCACCAAGCAGTGGCGTCGCTGGCACCGCAAGATAAACGTCAACCAGAAGCGCTATGCTATGGTATCTGCCATTGCCGCCAGTGGTGTTCCAGCGCTTGTCATGTCTAAAGGTCTGTATGGGTTGGTACTGATTTAATTGCACCGGAAATGCTTCCATGTTAAGTTCTTCCTGCAAGTTTATCATGTGATGTAGTGTTTTGTATAAGATAGGACTACAGTAGAATCTTGATACAAAGTGTGTAAAGGGACGTGAGATTATTTACTTAAACTGAATAGGACTTTAGTCTCCTACTACAGTAGAACGTGCTTATAAGGTTTCCGTTTAAAGGGTTTTCCCACCTGTAATGCAGGATTTTTCTGGTCCCAAATGTTGAATGTTTCTCCACAATAACAAACGTTCCCGGAAATAATGTTTTTGTTTTCCCGCGAATAATGCAAACCGTTTCTGATTCAGTAATTTATTTCTTATCACCAATCCATTTCACTTCAATTCACACCTGGAAGTATTTCATTACATATTCACACGTTTTGTTTACATCAGTACGGTATTTTCTTTATTAGTAAACGCCATCAAGTGGTTACACTTCTGGCTAGGCACTGAAGCGCAGTGTGCACAACTTCGTGCATCTGGAATAACTACAGACGTCGCGAGCCGTCACATTTGCACACAAGAATATGGTGCGCTTTACTTGTATGCATTCATCTATGGAGTCATACCCATTGTTTATTTTTTTACATGAATGTAAATGGATTAAAGAATTTAATATTAGGGGCGTGCAAAGCTTCGCATTTTCGAAGGGGAATCAAAGACTTTTTGTACCTTCAATTTCATCTGCCGGCCTTTTGAAAGTTTTCCCGTGGAAGGAAGCAGGCTGGGGCTGGGAAAGGAAAACCACAATGGAAAAGAGGCTCAACTTACACTGTTTTTCAAACGAAGTTTGTA
>NQII01002683.1:71232-101172 GCA_002778355.1 Clitarchus hookeri
GAGAATGTGTTTACAGCCCCACACTTTCACTTTCCTTTGTCTCTTTCACTCTTTTGTTAGGCGAACAATACATTATGTTTGACGCATACCAGTGGAAGGTTATTTAAGGAGGGTGACCGACCATAACATAACACATATACAGTGTAGATTTTCTGTCTCAAAAAATTCACTTTTCTTTGCCTTTCTAATTTTGACATGTGCAGTGATGTCATAACAGTTAACATATTTATCACATGGTGCAGGAGTTGGGCTGACATACGTACCACACCACAGCTGACCGTCTTCTTGGAATAACTGCACACTTTCCTTGTAAGCAGTGAAAGTGGCTCAAGTCTCTTGCTCTGAGGCCCTAATGCCACCTCCATCCACTTCCATGAAAGATTTTATATTACGTATTTTTCTTGTAAACAATTTTGTGCGCTTTGGTACCAGGAGACAAACTGCCACGAACAATTATACTTGTTTTGCATGTACAGTAATCTTTTGCTCATTTACTAATTTTATGTTTTTGCAACCAGGAGATAAAATTTCTTAAAAGATCGTGATTTTAAAAAATATTAGTTTTCTTCATTTTATAAAGTTGTGCGTTTATTACTGTGCATAATTTTATATCTTTTGATGTCCCGTTTCTAGAATTGTTGTTTCCCTCTCATAGTGCCACTTTCTTGCGGACCCCTGAAGAACCTTATAAGAGGGTTCCACTGTATTAGNATTGTTGTTTCCCTCTCATAGTGCCACTTTCTTGCGGACCCCTGAAGAACCTTATAAGAGGGTTCCACTGTATTATAATTAGTGTATTATATGTGTGTACGTGTGAGAGATGTTTTTGTGAGAAAGAATGGGATGGGAAAAGGAGATAACTTTATTCTGTATTCTGTGAAACTCAAAAGGAATACCATTTCTGTAGTCTAGGAACTGCCACCATGGCTTACTATGTAGGGTAAAACATTCACTGCAATATCCCAATGGTACCAACAGTGTTCAGAGCAGAAATAAATTTTATCTTTCATAAAATAAATTACAACTCTGTAGTATGATGGTAAAAAAAAGTTCAAATTATATAAAGAAAAATCAATATATGATGTAGTGTTTTATTTCAAAATGATGTTTTCTTGTTTGTTTCAAATATTTAAAATGAAAAGAAATAGTATGTGCTGACTGAAATTATTAGGTTACCTCAGGGGGTGGAAAATATTTTCTCAACTTATTATTTCTCCAGAACATTATGTTAAATTAAAAATTCCCCCAAAACTTTAGAAAACGTACCTTGTGCAAAATTTTTACTCCGAGAAATGGCAATCTTTCTATTTCCTTATGGAGTTTGTCAACGACTTTTGATGTCTTGTAAATTTTCAAATGACAATTCAAAGAAAATCTTGTGAAGTGGTATTTTCCTCCATTGGAATGCCTGTCCAAACATTCTTTTAGAGAAGTCCAGAAGCATTGTGTACTTGCGGGCCATTCCAAGAAATGAACGCTTCTTGAAAGAGACTGTCAAATTTAATGTTATGGTTGTTTACATATACAATTGCCTATCACAGACCTGATGAATTCACAAACTGCTTCACTGCAAATTTCGAAGCAGTTTTCTGAAACATGTAGGATGTCGGAATGCTATGCAAACATTTACATTTGTGAATACCTCCTTAATAAAATTATGGTGAATCATAAGGCCAGGTTTCACTTCTTTTGCTTGAAGGTTTCTGAAATAATTTGTATTTAACAGGTTCTTCAAGATTTTGTATTGTGACTGCACTTCATTAGAATTTAATGTCCTCTGTTTTCATTGACCCACTCAGTAAGTCTTGACAGTGATTCTTGAATTTCCTGAGCTGATGTGTAAATCTCTTTTAAATTTCTTAAATGTTTGTACTGTAATATAGCCACATATCTTTCACAACTAGAGGCTTTGCTATTCTGTTTTCTAATTTTACTACTATTATTTCATGCAGAATCTCTAAATTCTTCTTTGTGTGTGTCAAATCACGTTCATCCAGCAGGATCCTTTATTGGCTTGAACATTGGTAGGAGTTATAATTAATCAGTGAACAATCCTGATAAAACATTTTTTTTTAGCAAATCTATATATTTCATGATTTATGAAAAATTTTCCTGTTAAAGTTTATTAAACTACAGTAGAGACACGAATTTACCAGTACTGCATTTTACGAGGCAGTGAATTCTTAAGGCTTTTCTCAGGAACAATAAAAAAAATCATAAAATTTGTTGAAAAAACTCAAAAATCCCAGGGAAAATGTAATGAATCGCAAAAAAAAACTGATTTAAAATACATACGCAAGTCCACAGTAATAAAATACAACAGTAGTAGTGTTGCTGCAGTGGAACCCTCTTATATGGTTTTTCAGGAGTCCACAAGAAAGAGAATGTAGTTTTCTGCGGTCTACAGAAATGTTTGTCCAATTGATGCGGTAAAAATAAAATTTTTAGTTTGGCGCTAAATGGAATTTTTCAGCATTATTTACATTGGTATTTGGTTGGGACCACAGAAAATGTTCTTGCGGACACGGACTTGGGTGCAACCGTGTTCGATGGTTTGAGTTTCTACTGTATATTGAGTCGAATCAGAATGGCGCTCTATCACGAGCATAATCACGCCTACATGTATTTTATTTATAAACGAACAGCTTTAACCAAAAGTTTTAGTGATATGAATAAATATTCTCTTTCTTTAGTTAGTAGTTGTGGCAGCATGATGAGAATGTTAGAGCACTGGGTTCTGAGAACACGTGATGATTGTTGACAATCTGATTGCCACTGTTGAGTCCTATATAAGTAGGGCTTCACATTTATGGTAAATAAAATGAGCTGATTTAGTTTTAAAAATTTTACCTTTTTGCAATAAAAATATTATTTCATAAAGTAAATTTTATAACAAAAAAATGTACATGTTATTGTTTGAGCATGAATCTGTTGTTTTTGTAATAGTTGCATTCAAAAGACAAATGTAGGATTTGTAATTAATTAATTAATTTTAATGAAATATGGTGGGATTTGGCCACTAGACTACTGAATACATAATAAAAGGTACACAGAATGCACAAGTACTCGCATGGCGGTTCTCATGGATACACACACAAAAAAAGTGGGACGAACACATTTTCCCTGGAATTGAACATGGTTTGCCTAGAGGGGAGGCGAGTAGTCTGACCACTACACAACCACGGTCCACGAGATTCAAAGAAATGTACACATTTAATCAGTACACCTCTGGTGGTAAATGATGCAGCGAACCCTTTGCCCTCCCCCTTCCTATTTCTCATGTTACATTTTGTTGTTCAGATTTTCAATTTTTTTCACATCTGTTGATACTAGTACAGTGGATCCTTCTTATAAGGTTCTTCAGGGGTCCACAAGAAAGAGAACCTAAAAGCAGGAAGGCAAACAAAAATTCAAGAAAATGGACACCAAAATATATAAAATTATGCACTCTAATAAACATACAACTTTATAAAATGAACAAAAAAAAATTTTTTAAAAATATATGATTTTTTTATGAAATTGTATCTCGTTGCAAAATAATAAAAGTAGTAAATGAGCACAATTGTGCGTAGCAGCTTGTCTCCTGGTACCAAAGTACACAACTGGGATTTCCAAATTCAGAGCAATTGCTGTGCGTCTTCGACCGGGATTACTGTCCATGTGCTTGATTAAGTTAAACTTTTCAGCTAATGAAAATGTATGTCTTTTCGTAGAGGCACTCATTTTAATTTTTCACTAAAACTGTTTTAAGGACAAATTAATTTTCACTGCGTAAACATTAACAGACTAGGTAAATATTAACTAGGCATGTGTGAAGGTCGTTTTTTAAATGCGAAGCAAAGTCGAAGCGAAGCTTGTATCATGAAAAGGAATTTCTAAGAAAAATGAAAGTTGAAGAATTAAAATATATATATATATATATTAATTTATAGTAAGTAGGCTACAGTTTTCAAGTATATTCAACTCATTTGTACTGTTGCTGCCAAATAAATGTATGCCTACTAGACACTGAGTAATAGAATAAAACATATCCTAATCTTGTACTGCTGAAGAACTGAAATATCAAAATCTGCAAGAAAGTAACCATCATACATTTAGATACCTACAAACTTTACAAAAACTACCAATATCAGCCCAACTCCTGCACCATATGTCAAAATTAGAAAGGCAAAGAAACATTAATTTTTTGAGACAGAAAATCCACACTGTATTTGTGTTGTGTTATGGTCTGTCACCCTCCTATTAAACAGTCTTCCACAGGTTGTGTCAGGCATTACTACGTCTTGTTGGCCTAACAAGAAAGGGGGAGGGGGAGAGGAGAGGGAGAAAGACCTAGGAAAGCATGTGGCTGTAAAAACAATCACTCCCTCCCCTTTTCTGGATGGACCCTCCCTACCCTCGTCAATGTCAAGCTGGTAGATTATCTCCGCAGGGTGGAGCTTGGAATAAAAACTACAAACTTTGTTTTAAAAACAGTGTAAGTTGAGCACCTTTTCCATTGCTCTATGGCGTTTATGAATAAAGGAAATAATATAAACCAGAAAATACCTAATGTAAACAAAACGTGTGAATATGTAATGAAATACTTTCAGTTGTGAGCTGTAGTTACGCGAAATGGTTTTGTGAAGAGAAATAAGTTACTGAAACAGTTTGCATTATTCGCGGGAAAATGAAAACATCATTTCCGGGAATGTTTGTTATTGTTCTTAGGGAGTAACATTCTGGACCAGAAAAATTGTGCATTATATACGGGAAAACCCTTTAAACAGGAACCTTATAAGCGAGTTCTACTGTACTTGTAATTTGCATGCCACAAGATAAAAAGAAAATATCTTTTAAAAACTGCAGCAGTTGTGATTTGAAGCGAGTGCGTCGCACATGTGTAGGAACAAAGGTAGTAAATGTTATTCCCCCCACCCTCCCTCTTCACTATCTCAACTCAAGGCTGCTCCAAAATGCAGTCTGTGCCTAGCCTAGTTATCTCGTCTGGCCATCGCCCGCATGGCAAGTCCCACCAATAACATGGTGAGGGTGTGGTGAGTGACGTTTCTGCAAGAATAGAATGGGACGGCGAAGGGGGGAAAGGGGCATCAGCGAGCACTTGTTTGCCTGTCACTGTGCGCCTGAGTTTTTTTTGCCACTTTGATCCACATACTTTTCTGCCTAGAACTGTATGTAGGCATGCTTTCTTTTTCGAGTGTTCATAAACAAGTGTTTAGTTTGGATGACACAGTTGTTCAAATTATTCAATTCCACAGCCAAAATATTTCCCACCAAGTTCAGTTTGAGAGTTAGTATGAACTAAATCTTCAGACACCAAAATTCTGATGGCACTGATACACTTCCCAATGTATCTTGCTGAATCTGATGCTATTGAAACTATTTTCTCATAATGAATTCCTAACTTCTGAACCACCCCTATAATTGCCTGTGAGCATTCAGTAGCATTTGCATTTGTTAGGATTTTCACACCCCCAACAAAAAGTGTTTGTACGGACTCATCCCCACAGCCAAGCACTCTTATAAGAACTACGAACACACACTGTCCCTTCCTATCTGTCGTTTCATCACAGAGGATTGAAACTCTCTGATCCTTGTTCTACTGAAGATTAACTTTTCGGTGCTTATGAAATTGTTTAAATAATCAGTGCATTGAAAAATGCCTACAATAATTCATAACGACTGAAAGAGAATTTGCACCATTCACTGTCGCTTAAACTTTCTTTTAACAACTGCTGTAAAAAAATCAAGCTGTGTAATATTTTATGAGTAAGTAACAAACTTAATTATTTGTAATGTTCGATTTATCTTCTTACAAATTTACAAAATGGTTCAAACATCCCACAAAAATAAATACTAGTATTTTCTATTTATCTTTGATGTATTTGTTCATTCATTGATTAGTTTCGGGCTATTCAATTTTTCAATTAGAATATTTGCTTCCATAAAGCCAGAGTTGTCGACGTAACAAATCACTCTTGTCAAGTTTTGCAGTCGACACAGCTGATTCCAAAGAAACGTGCCTTTTTGCACCAAATTGTAAAATCTGCTTGTTTTTTTTATGGGAGACACTGTTTTTTATTTGTTTCATGCACGTGTCTTTCCTTTGGCACTCTATTCTGACATTGCAATATTTTCACATAAGATTTTTTTCCACATTGTCTAAGACGTAAAATCCTTCACTCGAAAACAGTCACAATCATTAAAAAATAACGTTTTACAATAGTGCGAAACGTCCAACTCAGTTTACCACCACGCCATTTTAACGTCTGTAGCAATGTCAGTTAATACTGATGCTCTCGCCTTCAACGTACGGGAATTTATTAAAAGTCGCTAACAATCAATTGTAAATAGACTACAACTATAGATTCATCGAAATACAGGCATTTTGCAAATTTTTTCTATTTTTATTTTGTGATTTTACTAAGCAATTTTAAGTGTTATATATTAATTTTGCAAAAGTCTCGCGAATTCGCACTTTGTGAAAAACATGTGTCTGTAGCTATAGTGCATTCACATTTTATTTGAATGTTTTGAAACGAACCTTTGAAAAATCACCCTAGGAGTAACATGTTAACTTGTTTATTCAATAACCCATATACCACAAATATATAACACTGCGATAAACTTTAAATTAATGAATTGTAACTTATTATCTTCTAGTAAAATATATTTAATATTCAATACGAATTAAAAACAGTGACAGTAGCGATGTTTTGGCAATGGCTGGTAAGAAATAGTACACCATTAGAATATTGTTTAAAGAAAGTTTCGTATTTAAATATTTAGGTAGGCCTGATGGAAACAAATTTCACATACCGTGTGNAGAAAGTTTCGTATTTAAATATTTAGGTAGGCCTGATGGAAACAAATTTCACATACCGTGTGGTGCATAGGCTCTAGTGACATGGTGTTTTTTTTGACAGAGGAAGAAGCTTCAAGGCGGAGTGTGTGTGGGTCCCCTCTGTTACCCTCTCCCCCTTCCACTCCATCATACCTCCTGCCCCTCCCTAATACCTCTCCCCTTCTCCTCTTCCCATATCACCCACTCTCATATAACCCCCCCTCTTCTTCTTAACTCCCTCTCCACAGATCACCCCCCTTGTATCATTATCACTGCTCCTATCACCCCNCAGCTATCTCTCCCCCTATCATACGATCACTGCTCCTATCCCTCTCCCCCTCTGTACCTATCTCTTTCCTCCTCTGCCACTATCTCTCCCCACCCCACACTCTCTGCTCCCACCCCCACTCTCAAAATTTATTTTTTGGTTTTGTGATTTGGAAATAATGAAAGCCATCTTATGTACAGAAATAAGATAATTCACACTGGAAGAAAATGCCAAGAGTTACTTCAAGTCTTTTATAAAATTGTACAAGGAAATGTTTTTTCAATTTTAAAAATTGCTGAAACTAAGAAAATTCTTACATATTTTCTATTTTTGACTGCCCCATAATTTTTAGAAAGTAACTTTTGCTAATCATACCTTAAAATGGATTAAGGCAAGATCTTTCAGATACCCTTCTTAAATTTTCTGCAAATAGTTTGGTTTATATTATTTGTACATCACAAAAGCAGTAAAATTTTGACTTTGGCGTGTCATTTTGCAAAAACCATGCGGTCTAAAAATATTTTATCTGTGGATAAGGTAGTTACATACAATGCCTACAAGTTAAACAATATATAGCTCAAATATAAAATAACACATTTTTCTGTGGCCAACACCCTTAAATTAATACCTCTATTTCTTAAAATTTTGCAAAATTTATTTGTTATTTTTAAAATGATTTTGAAAATTTTTTTTGCCTGCTCAATCTGTCTGTTAAAATTGCCCCAACTTATTTATTTGCGAATATTTTTGCCAACCATTAATTACTGAACAATTAAAATACCCTTATGATACCTACTAACTAGAGACCTGAAAAAGTAGGTGTTATTTTTGTCAAAAATAGCTGTTATTTTCTTGCTACAAAAATGCAGGTTTCTGCATGAGAATTGCTATATTTTTTCATGTCCTCTTTATAAAGACATACATTATTTGAGAAATATCACTTTATTCGTAAAACCTGAAATTGGCAGTGTTATTCCTATTGAAAAGTAGTGTTTTTTGTAAACAATTATTTCCTTGTAAAAATACCTAACTTCCAGAGAAAATACAGGAATGTTTTTAAGAGAAAACCACTAGTTTCCTTTATCAACAGACAACATTGAATACCATTTCACATTTTCTTACTTAAGATTTTGTATTCTGCTTGACACCTGGAACAACGGTCACAATGCACTTGCAAGGGCATACAGCATCATGAAGAGACTAATGTAAACAATTTATACACAACTACAAAAGCACTGTTAAAAAGAAGGTGCCTAGTACAAACAAAAAAAATTTAGAGAAATCTACCCTTATGTTTTTAACTATCTGAATCTTCAACAACAAATTTTTTCGTTAGGCCTGCTAACAAAACTTTTGTTTGTTCAAAACGTGTCATTTTTTACTGCACATATTTACAGAGAATATGTGTGATAAAAAATACAGTTAGCTGAAAGAATACAAGATTAAAATATATTGTACATAAATAAATGCATAAAAACACATTTTTGACTGCTGTGCCGCTTTGTATAAAATAAATAATTGTTTGATAAAACTTGAAGATACTATGAATTTAAACAAACTCAGCGAGTTAGTTGGCACGAATTCCATAGATAAGGTGGTGCTTGGTAGACGTGAACACTACAGCGGCGGGGTTTCCTAGTGGGCAAATAAACTTTTGCTGGGCCGTGCACTAGAAAGTTAACTTAAGTGACGCGTCATCACTTGCGCTCGTGTTATTTAGTGCCGTAAACACACATTATGGGAAGTATAACATGTTTTCGTTTATGGTGATAAAGCAAAGAAATCTACTGCAACTCAGCATGCATTCGTATTCGAATGTGCAAAAACACCCAAAATACGTCGTAAGAAGAAACTATGTGACATAAAACAATACTTCGCGAAAATACTACAGGATTTTGTACAGTTCGTGAATTACAGCTAGAATTCTCAAAATTTGTAATTTCTTTTTTACGTGAAAATTTGCATTTATAGAGTTTGCTAAATTTTCAGGTCTCTACAGCAGTGATGAAAATTTCATCTTAACTCTTGCGCTAATTTACTTTCTGATTTCCTGTCAAATATTCTCTAGCCGTGTGTATTCTGTGGTCGGCAAGGCCTTGTAATAATTCCAGCTACCTTAACAGTAACACTTTTGTTTGGTGATTATTATATGTTTGAACTGTGTACGTGAAAAAAAATTATGGAACTGGTGTGTTGTTCAAAGAAAGCTACAAAATATGATCCACGAATTAGTGACACTCAGACGTTCAAAATTTTTAACATGCAAAAATACGTTTGGTAAACAGTGCGACAGGTACTTCTAACCTCAAACACAAAACGTTATATGTATTAACATTCATTGCATGTCAGTGTGCATTTTTTTTTGCCTATTTAGTNCTAACCTCAAACACAAAACGTTATATGTATTAACATTCATTGCATGTCAGTGTGCATTTTTTTTTGCCTATTTAGTTAGCAAAGCAACAAAACAGATCATTGTATAACACTCATTCTGCGAATATAGGTTTAGTTTCAAGTAAAGGTCTGTGTAAATTTAAAAATAACTTTATTTGAAGTAAAACGGGAAAAATCACTTTATTCGCACTAAAATATTAAAATTCGCGTTATTTTTTATTTTATTGCAAATGCTATTTTTTTAGGTCTGTACTACTAACCAATCCTGCAGCAGATAGTTTCCGATAATAATCATGTCGTAAACATTCCGCCATTTTAATCGCATACCAAATTCAGTTTACAATAACAAGATAATAAATTGTTATTTACAGTGTCAGAGATTAAATAAAGTGGTGACTAATGTCTATTTGAAGTTAAAAGCTTGGCACTTGTTGCTGCCTACTGTGGCCTATATTTTCAAATATTCTGTTATTTATTTTTTGTGTTGTTTTTTAGGTCATATGGTGCAAGAAATCCCAGAGATGCCTCTTGTTGTAGATGATAAGGTACAAGAATACAACAAGACAAAGCAAGCCGTAATCTTCTTACGTCGCATCAAGGCCTGGGCAGACATACAGAAGGTTTGTATCAGCAGGTACTTGGGTTAGTTGAATACCTTAAATCTAAAGGTGGGGCGAACACAACTTTTGTATACCAAACCGATCAATAACTGAATTCTGTCCGAAACTTTAAAACTCTATGAACCGAACTCAAATCAAACCTTGCTGTAATTCATCGAACTTGTTCAGAACAAAATAAATACTTTATTCACACACATAAAGACACCTTCACGGTTCAGGCCGTAATTGTTTATATAACGCACAGGAACACAAACTACCTTCACAATTCTGCTTCTAATTGTTCNTCACGGTTCAGGCCGTAATTGTTTATATAACGCACAGGAACACAAACTACCTTCACAATTCTGCTTCTAATTGTTTATACATGTAGCACAAACAATACATACATTAAACTCTCAATGTATTGAAAATGTATGTACTGAAAAATGGTATCTACTGTTAATTTTCAAAGGTCTGTACAAAGTTTCCTTACGAATTATGGTAAAATTACTTGTTTTTATTATTCTTACTATTAGAAAGCTTTGGTGGTTGGCAGGCATACGTAGGGAAAACGGTAGGACCTGAATAAATGGCCATATTTGAAGGGANTCACGGTTCAGGCCGTAATTGTTTATATAACGCACAGGAACACAAACTACCTTCACAATTCTGCTTCTAATTGTTCAAACATGTAGCACAAACAATACATACATTAAACTCTCAATGTATTGAAAATGTATGTACCGAAAAATGGTACATATCTACTGTTAATTTTCAGTGGCCTGTACAAAGTTTCCTTACGAATAATGGTAAAATTACTTGTTTTTATTATTCTTACTGTTAGAAAGCTTTGGTGGTTGGCAGGCATACGTAGGGAAAACGGTAGGACCTGAATAAATGGCCATATTTGAAGGGAAAATTTAATTGAGAGAAATGTTTGAGGTTCTACTGGATCAAGGAGAAAGTTTGAATTCTTTGTTTTGTTTCCAAGTCTATTAACAATGATTAGGGCCTAGAAATTTTCGCGAATGTGAAATAATGTGAAGCACTGAGAAATTGGTTTCATTTGCAAAATTCTGTAATAAATTCTTGTATTTGCGAAACATTAACGAAATTGCTTGTTTGAATAACCACAGCGCGAACGTCATTTACCATGAAAATTCTTACAAACATTAAGTTTAACAATTCTCCATTTGTTATACAGCATTAACTCTCATTTACTTCACATATGTGCAAATAAAACTATTTGCGTGGTGATCACGTTGTTGACTATAAAAACATACATGAAAGTGTCCGCCACGAGAAGGAATTCATAAATTGATTGGTAGCAAGGTTGTAAGAGTATTGTTGCACGTATGATTAGATATACAGTGGAAACTACCCATCGAATTTCAGGGGACGGAGAAGACATAAATATTCTGTAGATGTGGATTAGACATTAGTGAACCAAAAAAAGAAACCAACCTCATTAAACTTTATGTTGATCACATTGTTAGGTATTTGTCAAGTTTAACTAAAGCAAAACAATGCAAATGGGAATATTAAAGAAAATATTCATAACAGTAGAACTCTGTTATAGTGTTGTCAAGTGAACCAAGAAGTGTTGACCTTATACATATGTAAAAAAAAAATAAACATAATATCCACTCAAATTTTTCTTTTATTCACACACTTCATAAACACTGTATTTAAACACCTCTTTTGAAACCACGCGCACAGAAATGACTGCCGACGGAGCGGAAGTATTATCCATAGAGGAACTAACAACATTACCCGTTACTTGCTACAAAATAAAAATGTTTCAAATTTTGTGATTGACAAAGTGCAGTTAATTAGGTTTCCTTAATTTTGTGTTGCCTTTTTCTAATTTTCCGGACATATGTATTATAGTTGCATTTATACATAATGCATTTGTAATTTTCATGAAAAAATATTCAAGTGAAAAACTTGTGAGTGTTGTTGGCAATGTTGCATCGCGAATCAATATCTTGAAAACTTGGCACCGCTGTTTCTTGTCGTTGCTGATAGTTACGAAATTACTGCCACTGTAAACATTGCAATTGTTTGCTGAATGTCTAATATAATTCTACAGTATATATTTCACTTTATATCCACATTTTTAAAATTTCTTTTTGTATTCCGTGCTCTCGAAATACATGATGTGTAGTCTGAAATGTCTATAATTATTTATTATTTTTTGTTTCAAAATACAAGTTAGGTGCGACATCGTGACAAAATCAACAACACGCTATTTTGGAAGTGCTAAATTACATAAATAGTTCAATACTACTAAATGCAGGGCAGCGAGATGTAAGCAAAAACAGTGTGTGGTGTGAATTAATTTTATTTGCGTTATCTGTTAGTATTACTTGTGCATGTGCTCTTACTTTACTGTATACCTACTTTGTATGCCATGGAGAGTACAGTTGATACTTATACTTTTTCGTTAATACTTTGTTGTTTGATCGGAGCATGTAGTTTTCGGCGGTCTACAGAAATGTCTGTTCAATTGATGCAGTAAGAATTAAATTTTTAGTTTGGCACTAAATGGAATTTTTTAGCATTATTTACATTGGTATTTGGTTGGGACCACAGAAAATGTTCTTGCGGACACGGACTTATGTGCAACCGTGTTATATGGTTTGAGTTTCTACTGTATATCGAGCAGAATAAGAATGGCGCTCTATCACGTACAGAATCGCGCCTACATGTATTTTATTTATAAATGAACGGCTTTAACCAAAAGTTTTAGTGATGTGAATAAATATTCTCTTTCTTTAGTTTGTAGTTGTGGCAGCATGATGAAAACGTTTGAGCACTGGGTTCTGAGAACACGTGATGATTGTTGACAATCTGATTGCCACTGTTGAGTCCTATATAAATAGGGATTCACATTTATGGTAAATAAAATGAGCTGATTTAGTTTTAAAAATTTTACCTCTTTGTAATTAAAATATAATTTCATCAAATAAATTTTATAACAAAAAAATGTACATGTTATTGTTTGAGCATAAATCTGTTGTTTTTGTAGTAACAGTTGCATTCAAACACAAATGTAGAATATGTAATTAATTAATTTTAATGAAATATGGCGGGAATTGGCCTCTAGGCTACTGATTACATAATAAAAAGTACACAGAATGCACAAGTACTCACAGGGCGGTATTCGTAGATANCACACAAAAAAAGTGGGACGATCACATTTTCCCTGTAATTGAACATGGTTTGCCTAGGGGGGAGGCGGGCAGTCTGACCACTACACCACCACGGCCCACGAGATTCAAAGAAATGCACATATTTAATCAGTACACCTCTGGTGTAAATTGATGCAGCGAACCCTTTGTCCTCCCCCTTCCTAGTTCTCATGTTACATTTTGTTGTTAAGATTTTCAATTTTTTTCACATCTGTTGATGATACTAGTAGTAGCATTACAGTGATGGTTAATAAGATAGCTTGCATCTTAATGAACTTTTCATCTCCTTCATGGTTCACATTCATTGAGAAATCAGGGTTTTTGTACATTATGGATGGTAGAAGTACCATATTTCCATTTAGGCTTTAAGGGTGATATAATGGGAAATTTTGCACATCAATTTTGTATTTTTGGTAATGTGTATTAATCTGGTGATCATTAAGATTGAATGGTAAGTCACAAAATCATGAGTAAGAGAGAGGTACGGGCAAAGCTTCAAAAATTCGAATCTAATATTTTTAATATTTGGCTTCATATTCAAAATAAAAATTTTACTTCAAACTTTGAAGAAAAAAAAAAGTGCTTTTGGGCAACTTAAATTATTTATTATTATTTGTCCAAATAACAAGTAACTTCAACATCAAAATTTAATTTGACGTAGGCCACACACTAGTGAATCCTTAAAACATAACCTCAACACAACAGAATGCCCACAAATTAGTCCAAAATAATTGTCAGTATCTAATCTTACCCACAAGATAGCAAAATTGAATTATTGGGGAAATTTTTTTTTATATTATGAAACACTTTATTATCTTTACAAACTTGATTTGGCACCGCAGATTTTAATAGGTAATATGTGTTCATTTCTCTCGTGTCTAGCAGCGCCTAAACTCATTACGGTGTGATAATAGGAGATTGAATAGCTAGTTTTACAATCTTAACTGCTGTGAAATTGCACCCACTGTAATTAAAATCTCACTACTGTAATAAAAAACAGTAAAGTGGTAATAACTACGCTTCACTTCACACCATTTTGAGTGGCCTTGGAATACCCAACTGTGTGCCATTTACCAAATCATAGATCAAGTAATGAAGGAATGGCATAGTTACAGTGCATATTTGTAGAAGACAAAGATGGAGACCAAACTAAATTTCAATAAACCTTACACTCCACATTAACTCTCGTAATATAATGTTGTATACATACACAGCGTAACTACGGGGGTGTAAGAACATGAGCACTGTAATTAATTATTGTGTCCATGTTTTGTATGTTTCACACTTTGCTGAAATAATTTTTAGTTTCATATTTAGTATTATTTTGCATATAATGTGCTGATATAATGAAAAATGATTTTTAGTCTTTTATAATAGGCTACTTTTAAATATTCTTTATATATGCCGGGATTAATTTTCAGTTGTTTAGATTTGTTTAGCATGAAAGGAAAGATGTGTACTTGCATAGAAAAAAGCTATGATCAAGTTTTTCGTAAATCACTGGGAAATATTTATTTTCTATGTGCCTATTTGTACTTGTCAACAAAACCCTTCAATTCAATATTCAATTCACAAATATTAAAAAAAAAATAGTTTCGAATTTGGCTAACCAAGGCAGAGGTTACTTTACATTGAAGATAATGCTGGAAGATCAGCTTAGTACACATTCAGAACTGTTAAGCCGGTTCTATTGTGTTCTAAAGCCTTGCATTTTATAGTTTGAATGTTGTGTGTGTAGGTTTACAAGTCGAGGAGGTTCCGTGCTGGAAAGGGGAAGATGCGAAATCGTCGTCGCATACAGAGACGTGGACCTCTCATTATCTATGATCGTGACCAGGTATGTTGTTTCATGTGCAACTAGATTTTTTATTGTATTGTTCGTAAAGTTTGCATTCTAGGGTATGGCAGATAGTTTTGATGGAGTTAGTTGAACTGCTGTTATATCTGGATCAAGTACTGTAAACTCTCATCACTATTTATATAAATTTTGACTTTGATTCTGAATTTTTGGTCTCAAACTTATAAAATGCATTTTTTCGTACCATGTCTGTTTATTTCCAATTTTTTTAAAATTGCTTTTTTTTTTTAGTATTTTCTACTAAAGTTTGGATTTACCACAAGAAAATACTGTGTAACCCCTTTTTCCACTTTTCAAGTAAAAAAAGGGTAAAAACAGAAAAGTGTAAATTGAGGGAAAGCTTGGTTGGTTGGTACTACTGGTAATATGCATGTACTCTGACATGTTGAAATGTTGTTTAATCCTTAAGTGGTGGATTCAACGTATTTCACACCCAGTTATTAAACGTTTGCATAAACAACCAGCTTCAAAGTTATCGTTGCGAAGTGACTGGATCAAAAGTTATTTTGATTGATGCAATATCCAGTAAACAATAAGTGGGTACCAACTTTCGCTAACATACAGTATATGAATGACAGTTCTTGTGCCATGGTATTTTTTGTAAAATGGACATGAANGGAAGATGCGAAATCGTCGTCGCATACAGAGACGTGGACCTCTCATTATCTATGATCGTGACCAGGTATGTTGTTCATGTGCAACTAAATTTTTTTATTGTATTGGTCGTAAAGTTTGCATTCTAGGGTATGGCAGATAGTTTTGATGGAGTTAGTTGAACTGCTGTTATATCTGTATCAAGTACTGTAAACTCTCATCACTATTTATATAAATTTTGACTTTGATTCTAAATTTTTGGTCTCAAACTTATAAAATGCATTTTTTCGTACCATGTCTGTTTATTTCCAATTTTTTTTAAATTGCTTTTTTTTTTTAGTATTTTCTACTAAAGTTTGGATTTACCACAAGAAAATACTGTGTAACCCCTTTTTCCACTTTTCAAGTAAAAAAAGGGTAAAAACAGAAAAGTGTAAATTGAGGGAAAGCTTGGTTGGTTGGTACTACTGGTAATATGCATGTACTCTGACATGTTGAAATGTTGTTTAATCCTTAAGTGGTGGATTCAACGTATTTCACACCCAGTTATTAAACGTTTGCATAAACAACCAGCTTCAAAGTTATCGTTGCGAAGTGACTGGATCAAAAGTTATTTTNTAATCTTAACTGTCATATACTTTAATAAAATTCTCCAAATGTCTAAAAAATGCTAATCAATTTAGCAAAATATTGTAATACATACAAAAAGGTAGATTGAAGTATATATCGGAACTGTTAATGATATAATTTAATTAAAGTTTACTTATTGTATTAGGATTTATTTACATGTTTGGTGTAAGGAAAAAGTTAAATTTTACATAATAAACGGTACCGTATTTTATCGCATATAAGTCGCACATTTTATTAAAAAAAAATTTATTGAAAACTTGGGGTGCGACTTATAAGTGAGAAAAATTCCTCCAGCCCCACACTAACGTTTCATTTACTACGAATTCAAGGCCCGCGGCTCGATTTCCAAACTCTTCAGCTAACAAAATCACNCACTTTGTCCATTAAGAAACTGTCGCACTTCTTCACTGCAACATTAAAACAATACTACGTGCCGCGGAAAGACGAGTCACGGCTAACATTTGGTACTCAAGAACCAACGCTAGATGTGCTGCTATCTCTTACGCTTCACAAAAAGCTTTCGAAAATAATCGATTACCAGTTATTGACCAAAAATCGATTCCTTTTTATTCTTTTAAAATATTTTTTCCTGTTAAGAGATTGCGAAGGGAATTACATAACGGAAATATTCAAATGCCTTTCTATATTTTGCAAGTTTATTTAAAACTTACAAAGATAAAATGCGGAAATAACAACGCTAATACTAAAATTACATCTTAACCTATAATTATCTTATAAGTAGAAAGGATGTGTTACGTTAGTTTTGTAACCACAATTCAGCGTCTCCAATATGGCGTGGTTATACTTCTGAAAAAAACGTGCCCAAATCGACAAGATGGAGTGTATGAGTCCGCTGGACACACTGAAATTTATTTAATTTCAATTAATAACAGTGAAATCTTTACCCATGAGTGCTACGTAAAAATGTAAATATATAGTTTAGCAATATTAACTTTACAATTACGGCATTAAATTTATACATATTAATATTTAACCCACGAACTATTTCTTTTCAGCTATAACCAACATGTCCCTTCATAATCCGTTGTTAATTCGTACGGACTTTTAACAAATTATTATAATTTATTAAAAAAATATACTTAAAACAACCAATTTATATAGTGCTTCAGTGCTAAAAGCAGGACAAAACCTTTTTCCATATACAATTTTTTCTATAACTAATTGAACATGTAACTCCTAGGGTGATTTTTCAAAGGTTCTTTTCAAAATTATTGAAGATACCGTGAATGGATTATAACTCCTTTTTCCACTTTTCAAGTAAAAAAAGGGTAAAAACAGAAAAGTGTAAATTGAGGGAAAGCGTGGTTGGTTGGTACTACTGGTAATATGAATGTACTCTGACATGTTGAAATGTTGTTTAATCCTTAAGTGGTGCATTCAACGTATTTTACACCTAGTCATTAAACGTTTGCATAAATAACCAGCTTCAAAGTTATCGTTGCGAAGTGACTGGAAAATCTTAAGTGACTGGATCAAAAGTTATTTTGATTGATGCACTATCCAGTAAACAATAAGTGGGTAATTGTACCATTTTTTATATAATAATTTTCCAGGGACCACTGAATATTAACTATGAATACAGGTTATTGGTACATGCATTTTTGATACATTGATAGTCCACTGTACCAACTTTCGCTAACATACAGTATATGAATGACAGTTCTTGTGCCATGGTATTTTTTGTAAAATGGACATGAAGTACGACTATTTCGAGTGTTGTTGGTGGACAGGGTCTTACCAAGGCATTCCGTAACATCCCTGGAGTGGATCTAATCCACGTGAGCAAACTGAACCTGCTGAAGTTGGCTCCAGGAGGCCACGTTGGGCGTTTTATCATCTGGACGCAGTCTGCTTTCTCCCAGCTGGACGATCTCTATGGTTCGTGGCGCAAGGCTGCCAAGCTAAAGAAGGGCTACAACCTGCCGCAGCCCAAGATGGCCAACACGGACCTGGCCCGCCTGCTGCGGGCAGACGAGATCAGGAATGTTCTCAGGAAACCAAGGTGTGACACATTCATCTTGTACTAAACCTGTGCTTCTGTTATTTTAAAGAGTTGTATTTGCAGAGTGCTAGTTCCACTAAATGCAGTCAAACCACCTTAACGTGGCTGCCTAGTGTGGGACCAACCTTGTGAAAAGACAGGGTTTTCCATTTTAAATGGTTTTACGGGTATCTTGGACAGTTTTCAGGGTATTGCAGGGTCGTTACAGGTATAGAAAACTGGGCAAAGTCAGGAAATTAAAAATGGTCTGGTATTTTTTAAAAAATTAGAGAAAAAAAGATATATTTCTGCAAAATTTTTATTTCTTCCTAGTTTGCTTCGCGTCTTGCCGAAGTCGCATTTCAGGGGCTTATAAAACAAAAACGAAGCTTTGTATGTTAATAGAACCTACCACACTTTATTCACAAGCCAGAGTATTGTAAAGTAATAGTAAAGGGCCCGGGGACTCGTCCCCAATTTTTTGCTGTACCCCTTCAAACATGGGACTTTGCTGACACGGGTGCTGCAGCTTTTAGCAAAAAAAATTATGGAAGAGTCCCCCAGACCTTTTAATATTATTTTACACTACTCTGTCTTGCAAATAAAATGTGGTAAGGCCTGTTATTTATTACAGCAATGTGTTTGCCATAAAGCAGTATGCATGTAGCATACAGGTAGTTAGTTATATAACTAAATATTTTGATTAGAGTTGTTCCAACATCATGTTTTCCGATACTGTTACCCCGATACCAATGCCGATACCCCGATGCCAATGCCCTTCCCTCTTGCTCGTTTCTAAGCTCGCATTTTTCAACATATTTTGATGTGCGTTACAATTTGTCAGGTGCTAGTTTAAATTTGATGTGGTAAAACAGCTTTTATCTTTACCACCCCTAGACACTATCACCACACTGGTTGCATTTTGCTTTACTTACGTCTGCTAAGTCTTAAGAAAAGTATTTCCATACATTAAGACATTTTAACACACTATGTAACAAGTCATGGGTACCAAAAAATGCATTTCATACGTANACACTGGTTGCATTTTGCTTTACTTACGTCTGCTAAGTCTTAAGAAAAGTATTTCCATACATTAAGACATTTTAACGCACTATGTAACGAGTCATGGGTGCCAAAAAATGCATTTCATGCGTAAAAAAAACACGATAAACAAAAAACAATTAGGATTATGCTCAGATAGTCAGTATTTTTTGCAGAGTCGTGTCCGCTAGTGTCAAGTATTTAATGACTATAGGTGAAGACTTAATAAGTTTTAACAATAGTCAATATAGACGATAATTGCATACGCCGGCTTTCAACTTTTATCAATTCTGTGTCTTTTCACTTGGTCGTTTGTAGTAATGTATTGTTCCTTAGATTTATTTACCTTTTTATGCGCATCTTATTGCAGCTCGCCGTCTGGAAGATGAATAACAGGCAACAAAAAAAATTCCAAAAATATAAGTGCAAGATTAGAGAACACATTGGTGGTTACAGAATAGTTCTCAGTGCAGCTGCAAGAGGTTAACGTAAATATTCAAAATGGTATTGATTGTAGTTCGCAATATCGCCACCCAGAGCACAGCGAAATGAAAATTGTATATTCGCGTCTATGATATATACATCTATGAACTCCAGCCATTTATTTGTAAACAGATGCAAGCGAGTCATGAGTAGCGCGATAGAAAATCTGTGAAGTTCGCCTTTATCCAGGTCTTTTTGTTGGTTTAAAATTCTGTATAAAATGGTAGGGCTGATTAAAATTGTAAAACGTACCACACCATATAATTTTTGTGGCTAAAGAGATCAATAACCTGCTTCATTGTCTGTTACCGATACTAATGTATCTGCTTGATACCAAACCCGATACAGGCACATTTAAAAAAAAAAGGTTAAGTATCGGAACAACTCTAATTTTGATATAGGTACCTTTCATGGTTTTACATTAATCGTTTTTTTTTATATTTAGCTCTATTAACAAATTTTCTTGGCAATCTGAAGATTACTACTAACATATGTGAGTTTTTATACAAAATTCCTTCCAATGTAGCNTAAAATTCTGTAAAAAAACGGCAGGGCTGATTAATATTGTAAAATGTACCACACCATATAATTTTTGTGGCTAAAGAGATTAATAACCTGCTTCATTGTCTGTTACCGATACTAATGTATCGGCTCGATACCAAACACGATACAGGTACATTTAAAAAAAGGTTAAGTATGGGAACAACTCTAATTTTGATATAGGTACCTTTCATGGTTTTACATTAATCGTTTTTTTTATATTTAGCTCTATTAACAAATTTTCTTGGCAATCTGTTTTTTATGTACTACACTATAACTTAAAGTTTGCAAGTAGGCTGCTAGGCTACCAATAATATATAAAAAGACAGGCATTCAAGTAATCGCATTGTAGTACTTGTCGACAGGCGCACACACACACACACGCACTGAACTAATTCTCAGCGTGCAGTGGTGGTAGTGCTCAGCCTCAAATAATTTTTGCACATACTTGAACCGGTCAATTACAAATCAAATAGAAGGATGGTGCAACTGTGCATTAAGTTGGCAGTATCGTAATGATGTGCCGATTCATGTTAAGAGTTTAAACGTAAGCTTCCTAAGTATGGGCAGTTAAGCCATTTGTTCTGAACATGACCATTCATGATCTACTGAGGCTAGTTTGATTTGCCAAAAAATAAAAAAGAGTAATCCACCTACAACTAGCTTGTGTTCAGGGGGGTTTTTTGATTGAAGAAGTGGGTCATTTGTTAATATGCATGCAAGCTTCTTGAGGGACAGTACATGTTAGTGTAGTAGGTATTCAGCACTGCTGCTGGCACAATGATGAAACACCAAACCCTCTAGAGCACTGGGTTATGAGCATCTGTGATTTACGTTGACACCTGATGTGCCAGTTGTCACAGTCGGTACTTTGCAGGATTTGTACTTGTTCCTATGCTAAGAGTTGTTGTTGTTCCCATTGCAGGAAGATTATACGGCGCAGCGTGAAGAAGCTGAACCCTCTGCGCAACACGCGCGCCATGCTCAAGCTGAACCCCTACGCAGCCGTGCTCAAGAGGAAGGCCATCCTGACCAGCCTCAAGGCCAAGAGAGCCCGTGACGAGATCCTCATGAAGAAGAGAGGGGTGGGTAGCTGTTTTACCTAATATTCTCTTTTCTAGTTTGTAGTTGTGGCAGCATGATGAAAACGTTTGAGCACTGGGTTCTGAGAACACGTGATGATTGTTGACAATCTGATTGCCACTGTTGAGTCCTATATATATAGAGCTTCACATTTATGGTAAATAAAATGAGCTGGTTTTGTTTTAAAAATTTTACTTTTTGTCATAAAAATATTACTTCATCAAATAAATTTTATAACAAAAAAATGTACATGTTATTGTTTGAGCATGAATCTGTTGTTTTTGTAACAGTTGCAACCAAACACAAACGTAGGATTCATTAATTTTAATCTAATATGTTGGGAATTGGCCGCTAGGCTACTGATTACATAATAAAAGGTACACAGAACGCACAAGTACTCGCATGGCGGTACTCATGGACACACACACACAAAAAATAGTGGGATGAACACATTTTCCACGTGGATGCGCGGTCGTGTGACATTTTGCTGGCTAGGCCAGCTTCATCAGGCAGTGAGTAGTGGCGCACTGCAGTCTGGTGAGCAGTGGTTGGCAAACAGTGGAACTAGCGGCTAGGAGGCGAACTAGGGTGAGACGGCGAATTTGTATTGTGGCGGGGTTGTTANTAGGCCAGCTTCATCAGGCAGTGAGTAGTGGCGCACTGCAGTCTGGTGAGCAGTGGTTGGCAAACAGTGGAACTAGCGGCTAGGAGGCGAACTAGGGCGAGACGGGGAATTTGTATTGTGGCGGGGTTGTTATCTTATGTTTAAACCAGGTGTCTGTCTGGATTTGGTGATGTATTGGTTGGCCAGTTTCCAGCGTCGCTGTTCTGCGCGATTATTAGAAGATGATAGGGCCCTTGCCCCTCTGGTTGTGTAACCGGAGTCAAAGTTCTGGTTGTGAGGTGCTGACTTCTCCTGTAAATTTACATTTGCCCCGGCGATGGCAGCTGGTAGATAAGATTTTCTGTCGCACAGCTGTAGCTGCCCTGGATAGGGTAAGTCTGAGTGGTGAGTCTGTTGTTGAAGGAGCTGCAATGTGGACTATTGCAAGGATGACACCCTGGGTTGGTGATAGTACTGACTGGCTTTCAGTGGCAATTTGGGGTGGTGGTTTGAAGACCAATTTGGGTGGTTTGGAGATCATGTTTTGAGTTGGGTAGTGATGAGGCCAGAATTTTGCATCCACAGTTGAGGATGGTTCTGAGTTGGTCCATGACCTCGTAAGGGACAGCTATAGGGATATCAGGGTTACTTATCTTTGTTTGTGTTTGAAGTGGCATGCTGAATTTGTCTGTGAACCAGGGATTTGGGGTAACCTCTATCTAAGAAAGCTCTGGCTATTATATCACATTGCTTGTTTGTCTTATTTGAGTGAAGCAGATGTGTTTAGCTCTGGTGGCAAGACTGTTAGGCAGATATTTCTGGCATGGAATGGATGGTATCTGTTGAAATGTAGGTATTAAATGTAGTTCATGGGCTTAATACTAACAGTTTAAATTTTGCCTTTGTGAAGGGCTAGTTCCACATCCAAAACACCCAAGGCAAACTGGGTTCAATTCCAGGTGGGGTTGCTCCTGGATTTTTGTGTGTGTGAATTGTGCTGGACGATGCTACCGGTCGTCTGGTTTTCTCGGGGATCTCCCTTTTCCCCCGCCCTTTCATTCCACTGCGGCTCCATACTAACTTTGCTTCACCCTTATCTGCTCTCAAAACCTGCCCAAATCTCTTCACTCACTCATTCACATCCAGAAATATGGACTCTCCAAGGTCCAGGTGAACAAGCAGGCTGTACAAGTTAAGGTTGTTGAAGTGGGATGAGGTTGTCCTCAGTTGAATTCCATCCAGCAGAGTGGCTGAGTTGGTTGGTGGGTCAGAAAGTTGGTTTCCAGTTTACACACAAACAGATTNTGAATTCCATCCAGCAGAGTGGCTGAGTTGGTTGGTGGGTCAGAAAGTTGGTTTCCAGTTTACACACAAACAGATTGGCGTATTAGGGGGCCATACTGGTGCCCATGGCTGTGCTTTTACTTTGGTGGTAGTGCTTGTCTTGGAACCTGAAACTTTTATTGTTTAGTGCGAGTGTTGTCACTTACACCAGAAATGCTGTGGAACGTTTTTTTTTGGCACAAGTTTTGGGGGTAATTTGGTTGAGGTAGAGAATTCTATTGCAGACAGTCCTGATAGGGAATATTGGTGTAAAGTGACATCTATAGTAACCAGGCAAGCTTCTTGAGGGATGGTGTCCAGATTTTTCAGTCATACCAAGCGAAAAACACTTACGTGATGTAAACAATACTATCTATAGCAGTAGTCAGTTATCCGTGTTTTGCATTCACATAGTGTTCAAAAATGAATGATGCGCGCTTTCTTTGGTGAATGTAACAATGGGAAATATGCTAAAATGTAAATAAAGGGGATGAATCACCAAAAATCCACTGTATTTGATAGCTAAACTAGTGTTCCAAATATATTTTGGCTTTTGGACATCTGATCGATGGATGTGGTAAATGAATGCTTTGAGTCGTAGCATGCAGGCTTTTAACACGGGAATNGCTTTTGGACATCTGATCGATGGATGTGGTAAATGAATGCTTTGAGTCGTAGCATGCAGGCTTTTAACACGGGAATGCAGCTATGAGGTTCCACTGTATTTAAATTTTAGGCATTTGTCGTATATGTTAAACAGTTAACTGTTTGTGTTACGAGAATCAAATTTGAAACTACAGTGGAACCTCATTGTTTAAAATACAGTTAATTCAGTTCCTGACTAATATAGTGTANAGAATCAAATTTGAAACTACAGTGGAACCTCATTGTTTAAAATACAGTTAATTCAGTTCCTGACTAATATAGTGTATAAACAGTGTTAAATAAACCCACATGCTATGACTTTTAAAGCAGTAATATACCGCATCCAACAATCAGATATTCTTCTGTCCGAAACCCAAAATATATTTGGAGCAATTGTTTTTCGATGATTTGTTTTCGTTGTATACATTCTACCGTATTTCCTGTCTGTACATTCGCCAAAAAATTGTATGCCTCATCCTCACTATGTGAATGCAAAAGAATGCTGATAATTGACAACTGGTGCTGTTGATAATATTGATTACATAGTGCAAGTTTTTCATATTCTATTTTCTTCTTACGTCGTTACTGCATTTGTAGGTTGGCGACAATGAGAAAGTAACTTTTATTGTTGTTCTTATGCATTTCCTGCACTCTTAGGTTGGCGACAATGAGAACGAATCACACAACAACACTATTCTACTATCTACGGTATTATTGTAAGCAGGATTTGGAATGAGGTTATAGCTGTGGCTGTACAGTCGATTCACGACTGGAAGAAACTTTTGAAAATCAACCTTTGAAAAAACACCCTAGCCGTTAGCGACATGCATATAACTTTACAAACAGCGGCGAGCGCGGATACAGTTGTGCCGTTAGGTTGCCAGCACAAAGAGAGGAAATAGTTCCAAAGTTTAAAGTAATTGTTAATTTATCGCTCACAAATGGGTGTCGAAAAGAATTGTATCTTATTATGCCAATTATTAATGGCGTGATGCTAAAGTATTTAGATTTCAACGTTTCTTGCATAGTCACATTATCACGCTCAAGGTGAAAGTAAAACTGCCATTTGTTTACTAACCTTCGTAGTTCTTGTGTTGTTGACACACGTGCCAGAGAATTTGTGCGATTATCTCGTTTAACCTATAATAATTCATTTACTGGCCTTGTTTTACTAATATCCGCTCTTTATTATTTGGTTTTTAATAACGTATGATTTTAATTTGTGCTCACTTTCAGTTCTAATTTATTTTATGTGTTTTGTGCACGTGTCTTTCCTTTGCTGCTCTATTCTAACGTTGCAGTATTTGCACATAAGAATTGTTTTCACATTTTCGAAGACGTAGAATCCTTCACTCGCAAACTCTGCCGTCCTGTCGAAAACCGTCACAACCATTTTTAAATAATGGTTTACAATTGCGCGAAACATCTGACTCAACTACCACGCCATTTTAATGTATGTAGCAATTTCGATCAATACTGATGATCTTGCCTTCGCCGTGCGGGAAATTATCGAAAGTCACTAACAATCGATTGTAAATAGACAACAACTATTGATTCATTAAAATACTCGCATTTGGGTTTATAGAATGAAATGTTTTCGCTGGCATCGCATATTCTTTTGTGTGAACTTCTCAAGATTAAAAACTTTACGCTTGTGGAATATCCATTAATAATATATATATGACTTTTATAATGGGTACGTGCATGTACGAACACATGTCCTCACATAGTGGAATGTAAACATTGCCATGTGACTGCCACATGGCAGTCACATGGCAATGTTTGTTTACCTTTGGCAGAAGGATACAATATGGGCTTGAAAGTAGATCTTTAGCAGGGCTTCAAGAAAGTCTCTTCCAGTCGTGAACCGACTATAGTTATTATTGGAAACTATTGGCTGCAGGTTTGGTTAGAGTCTTCAAGGTTTGAAAAAGACTGCAAGTAATGGTTGGCAAAATTGTCTCAAATAAATCATTTTTGGTAATTTTAACCAAAGGGTTGAGTATGGCTCGGCCGACGAAGGAACACTGGGTGAAAATATTAATACAAATNACATAGTGCAAGTTTTTCATATTCTATTTTCTTCTTACGTCGTTACTGCATTTGTAGGTTGGCGACAATGAGAAAATAACTTTTATTGTTGTTCTTATGCATTTCCTGCACTCTTAGGTTGGCGACAATGAGAACGAATCACACAATAACACTATTCTACTATCTACGGTATTATTGTAAGCAGGATTTGGAATGAGGTTATAGCTGTGACTGTACAGTCGATTCACGACTGGAAGAAACTTTTGAAAATCAACCTTTGAAAAAACACCCTAGCCGTTAGCGACATGCATATAACTTTACAAACAGCGGCGAGCGCGGATACAGTTGTGCCGTTAGGTTGCCAGCACAAAGAGAGGAAATAGTTCCAAAGTTTAAAGTAATTGTTAATTTATCGCTCACAAATGGGTGTCGAAAAGAATTGTATCTTATTATGCCAATTATTAATGGCGTGATGCTAAAGTATTTAGATTTCAACGTTTCTTGCATAGTCACATTATCACGCTCAAGGTGAAAGTAAAACTGCCATTTGTTTACTAACCTTCGTAGTTCTTGTGTTGTTGACACACGTGCCAGAGAATTTGTGCGATTATCTCGTTTAACCTATAATAATTTATTTACTGGCCTTGTTTTACTAATATCCGCTCTTTATTATTTGGTTTTTAATAACGTATGATTTTAATTTCTGCTCACTTTCAGTTCTAATTTATTTTATGTGTTTTGTGCACGTGTCTTTCCTTTGCCGCTCTATTCTAACGTTGCAGTATTTGCACATAAGAATTGTTTTCACATTTTCGAAGACGTAGGATCCTTCACTCGCAAACTCTGCCGTCCTGTCGAAAACCGTCACAACCATTTTTAAATAACGGTTTACAATTGCGCGAAACATCTGACTCAACTACCACACCATTTTAATGTATGTAGCAATTTCGATCAATACTGATGATCTTGCCTTCGCCGTGCGGGAAATTATTGAAAGTCACTAACAATCGATTGTAAATAGACAACAACTATTGATTCATTAAAATACTCGCATTTGGGTTTATAGAATGAAATGTTTTCGCTGGCATCGCATATTCTTTTGTGTGAACTTCTCAAGATTAAAAACTTTACGCTTGTGGAATATCCATTAATAATATATATATGACTTTTATAATGGGTACGTGCATGTACGAACACATGTCCTCACATAGTGGAATGTAAACATTGCCATGTGACTGCCACATGGCAGTCACATGGCAATGTTTGTTTACCTTTGGCAGAAGGATACAATATGGGCTTGAAAGTAGATCTTTAGCAGGGCTTCAAGAAAGTCTCTTCCAGTCGTGAACCGACTATAGTTATTATTGGAAACTATTGGCTGCAGGTTTGGTTAGTCTCTTCAAGGTTTGAAAAAGACTGCAAGTAATGGTTGGCAAAATTGTCTCAAATAAATCAGTTTTGGTAATTTTAACCAAAGGGTTGAGTATGGCTCGGCCGACGAAGGAACACTGGGTGAAAATATTAATACAAATNTTTTGGTAATTTTAACCAAAGGGTTGAGTATGGCTCGGCCGACGAAGGAACACTGGGTGAAAATATTAATACAAATAAAAATATTTCACTCAATTTCAAGAATTAAAGTTTTTATTTAAAGTGAATATTTAATAATAAATTGATTTGGATAAGTGGTTTTATTGACATATTTTGGCTATTGGCTTAAAGAAACGTGCATTTTGAGGTTATGTGCAATATTTCTCTGATCTAAAATCCAAATCCGCATCTATTGCTTTCCCGCATGCTTAGTTTTTTCTTGTTTGTGCACTGAAAGTCCCTTGTTTTTGTTTTAAAATGTTTGAGGCATTGTCCATATTTTCATTCTCATAGTACTGTTATAAGTTTCATTGGTTCATGAGTTTAATGCCTTAAATTATGCCATTATGTAAAACAGATTCGGCATCTATCAATGCTCTTTTGAGGTTTTTTATTTTTAAGAACAGAACTCTGAATATCTTATAGCTGGGTAGGCGAATGCAAACAACAATATTTTTGTATTTCAGATTAAAATACCTGTAGACAAACCAGCGAAGATGGACTCGAAAACTCTTAGCAGGCGTAAGACTTCCTTGGGCAAGGTAAAGGCAGAGAAGGTGAAGAAGCCTAAAGCACCGAAGGCCACGAAGGAGGCTCCCAAGAAAGTGGCACCCAAGAAGGCTGCCCCCAAGAAGGCTGAAGAGAAAACACCAGCAAAGAAANGAAGGAGGCTCCCAAGAAAGTGGCACCCAAGAAGGCTGCCCCCAAGAAGGCTGAAGAGAAAACACCAGCAAAGAAGGCTGAAGAGAAAACACCAGCAAAGAAATGAGAGATTTAATTGTATTGTTAATTTGGAGAAATAAAGAATTTTGACTGGTTAAGATTTAAATAGTTTAATTCATTAAATAATATTGTACAGTAATTTTTGCTGATATTCATAGACATTTCCCAATCTGTCCATAGGCATTTCCCAATCTGTCCATCAAATATATCCATGGTGTCTGTCTACTCATCTGGCAAACCTGAAATTCTGGAACAAATCAGGGAATTTTGCAACCTGAGAAAATTCTAGGAAAAAATCAAAGAATTACAGAATCATGGAATTTTCAAGTTGTATGGAATAGTTTCCATTTACTGAACACCTGCCGTGTGGCTGTCACCATCATTTTTTTTTTTTACTTCCACCCGAAAAGAACTTTATTATAGTAGCAAAAACCCTTGTCAGTGGTTTTGTGAAACGTCCTTTTGAAAACCAGTTGTTTCAAGGTTGTGATTTCTGTTATAGTAGCGAAAGGTTTGATTATTGATCAGTGATTCATGTTAAACAAAGATGGCTGACTTTTGCTTTCCATGGATCTTTAATAAAGCACAACTGGTGTTGCTTCTTAACATATTATTGTTTACAAAGCATATAACATTTTGAAATGTGATTGGAATACTCTACAATAAAATTTACAATTGGAATGTATAGTAAATGTTTTTTTAAATTTTTTTTTTTAAGTTTTATCTTGTGAAGTGTGTTCAGGTTTCTGTTTACCCTCTTGCTTGAGGACCGCTCCAAAGCCATATGATATTGTTGATGCATCGGCCAAGATTTTTATATATGCATTACGAGAGTGTATTGCAAGGATAGGCTGGAGCATAAGTTCTTCTTTTATTGTGTGAATCATCTTCCATGTTTCATTCCAAACCCATTCACTTCCTGGAGTAAGCAGCACCCTTAGTGGTTGTGTTTTGCTTGGCAAGTGTGGTATAAATTTCATGAGGTGTTTCGGGCGTAGAAAGCTGCACAGTTTGTGAACATCCATAAGTGTTAAGTTCCTTATGGCCTTTGTTGTCTCCAAACCGGGGCAGACACTGCCACTGCTCAAAATGTGCCCTAGGAATGTGTCATGTCCTAGATCTCACCTCGAAATGGGACTTTTCTGTATTGATTGTAGCTGAAGCACTAAGTCCACCCTTTTATCACTTTTTTGGTGTTGCACCAAATAACGTCATCCGGTTTATTTACTACATCCTTTCCGACATTTCTTGCATCCTCTGATAGCTGGACCACAGTTGATTCCAAATGGTAAGTGGCAGTAGAACCGTCCAAATGGTGTGAAGAAAGTTATGACTGAACTGGATTATCATAAGGGAATTTACCAAAAACCACCCAAGGCATCTAGCCTTTTGGCTTTGCCATTCCTAATAAATTCATATTTGAAGGTCTTGTGAGGTAATAACCAAATGAAAATCCACATCCTCTTGAAAATTCAACACCTGTATCAGAAAATA
>NQII01002683.1:101369-147355 GCA_002778355.1 Clitarchus hookeri
AGCAGAGAGTCAGGTCAGGGGTTCGGACCCCTGACCACGTCAGTACGTCAGCAGCAACTGTGGCCTTGCCAAGGCCTACCCATCGCCGGAGATCACCCACCACAGCTGACAACACCCGCAACAAGAGTTAAGTATGACAATCACCGTCACGAGAAGCCCACTCAACCACGAATTCGCCCAGTAAATCCGAGTAACCAAACTATCACAGTACTGCACCTCTCAAGTGTTGATGTTGTGTATTTGTGAATATAGACACGAGACAATATATTCGAACTTCAAAATACCACAGTCATAGTCTACCTCATTACCAAACCTGCAACCTCCACGCACCTTATAGTCGGTGCCTGGGGGACATTAACTCTGACCATATAAGCCGCCATGTCTTCCACAGTGGCGGTACATGAGTCGTCGTTAAACTGTATAGTGTAATTTTTTCTTTTAGTTCAAATACAAAGATGCTGACTTGTTTACATAGTTGTACAGTAGAGTACCCCTCAACCGGAATCGTCGGGGGAAAGGCTATTCCGGTTGAGGGAAAATTCTGATTAAGAGAAATGAGGGTGGGATGGTGTGAAAAATAGCACATTTTTAGTTTGAACTCGTGTACATGTGGCACATAATTTTAACTTAAGAAATCGACGAGTGTAAATTATTAGTTTTATCCTTAGGTTACAAACCCATAAAAAAAACACTAGGTACTGTTTATGAAATGTGAGTCGAAAACTGCCATCGTAGTCCCCATCCTGAAGCCTGCAAAACTCTCCTCCTCATACCGACCTCTCTCTGCTTACCATCATTTCAAAAGTCGCAGAAAAGATCATTCACCGCCGCCTCAGCCATGCAGTTACTACTGCAAACATCCTTCCCAACCACCAATTTCGTTTTCGCTCCCACCACTCCACCACCCATGCCATTGCCCGTGTGGAACGCGTCGTAGTGACAGGGTTCGCTCGACACCAGCACACAGGCATGGTACTCCTCGACCTTGCCCGAGCCTTTGACTCCGTGCCTCATCAACTTCTTATAACTCGCATGTCAGCCATGGACATCCCACCTCATCTGCTCGTTCCTGGAGGGTCGCTCCTACCATGTGCGGGTGGATGGCACACTGTCTCACCCCTACCACATTCCTGCCTGAGTTCCACAAGGCTCTGTCCTCAGCCCCCTTCTCTTTGCACTCCACATCGCCGACTTGAAAGTCCCACCCACCACCCATGTCGTTCAGTACGCTGACGACACATGCCTCCTATCATCCTCTGCCCACGAGAACCTCATCAGTGACTGCCTCATTCGTGGCCTCACCTCACTAAATCATCAACTTCGCGCCCTTGNGTCGTAGTGACAGGGTTTGCTCGACGCCAACACACAGGCATGGTACTCCTCGACCTTTGACTCCGTGCCTCATCAACTTCTTATCACTCGCATGTCAGCCATGGACATCCTACCTCACCCACCTCATCTGCTCGTTCCTGGAGGGTCGCTCCTACCAGGTGCGGGTGGATGGCACACTGTCTCACCCCTGCCACATTCCTGTCAGAGTTCCACAAGGTTCTGTCCTCAGCCCCCTTCTCTTTGCACTCCACATCGCAGACTTGAAAGTCCCACCCACCACCCATGTCGTTCAGTACGCTGACGACACATGCCTCCTGTCGTCCTCTGCCCACGAGAACCTAATCAATGACCCCCTCAGTCGCGGCCTCACCTAACTAAATCATCAACTTCGCGCCCTTCGCATCGGGCTGAATCATTCCAAGTCCACCTCCATTCTCTTTTCACGTCAACGCACTCCTGGGAACCTCCCACCCAGGATCGCCGCCACCCCATATCCCCTGGTCACCTACCCTTAGGTACCTGGGTGTCCTATTAGACTCTCACTTCAACTTCATCCCACACCTAGATTCTGTCACCACAAAAGCACGCACCGCCATGATTCACCTCGCCCCAGTTCTTCGCCCATACTCAGGAACTCCCCAGAGGTTCGTGTCACCCACTCACATCTTCTGCTCACTTAGTCTCATTATCCATCTACCGCTCCCCATCACCCGCCATTTCGTGCTCACCACTGCTCACCTTCATTTCTACCTCACTGACAACTTCACTCATTCCTGCTCTCGCCACCTTGACAACCCTCTCATTTGTCAACTCGCCAACCCCATTCCACCCACCTCATTTCCTCGCCGCCCGTTGCTCGCTACTCAGCACCTTAGAAGAGATGCCGTCCTCGTTGACCCAAGGTGACGACGGCTCCGGCCAAGGCTGACGTAGCACTGGACCATCCATCATGCCACTCCTCATTACCCCAAATCACAATTTGAACTTCGCCCCCAAAAGTAACTAACTTTCATGCATCACCTTTACACTTCGCCCATACCCGACTGCCTCTTCATGCGTGCCGGAACGCCTTAAAACCGGCATGCTCCCCTTCTAGACACTTAACCTCACTCACCAGAATACAAGTCACAATGCCCATCATCTCGCAAACAAGCATGTAAGTACCTCCTGGCCGGAAGGGCAACACTACACGAAAACGTAAATTTGGGTACAACACTATCTACACGTAACATAAAAAAAAAGTTTTATTTACGCGGAATACTGCACTGTTGCTACTTTTCAACATGCGGAGGCCAGGCGGCATGGCAACGATAACATTTAATGGCAAATTAATTAGTTTGACGTTGCCATAGTTTGCTGTTACCGCACTAGCACGATGAGGCTCGGCAATATTTACAGGAATACAAAAATTCAGTGCGGCATATACTTGAAATATTAATATCCCTAATTTTTCATCAAAAACTTCTGTTGTGGTTTATACACGCCAAAATACGGTACATTTACACTAACAAGTTAGAACACCANCGGTACATTTACACTAACAGGTTAGAACACTAAATTCTGAAAGTCACATCACTAAAACCAATGGTATGCGTCGCACATTGCCATAGTCACTGTCACTTGTGTCATTAGCAACGTAGCTGTAGCTGTGCCACTTGGGCCGGCTGTCTCTTCATCGTTTTAGTCTGGTGTGAGCAACGAAAGACTTCTTGCGAGCGCGGGAAAGTTATGGCACAACTTTGCGACGTTTGAATTTTTTTTGGAAAATTAGTTCCGGATAAGGGGAGTTATGTTCGAGGGAATTCCGGATAAGGGGGTGCTCTACTGTACAAACGTCGAGTATTAAAAATGTTTACATGAACATGTGTGCAGGTATACACTATTGCTAACTACGCAGAATACATAAAAATAAAAGCAATTGCACTAAATATTACATTTTTAAAATCAAGTTCAGCTCAAATGGTTTTCTATTGATCACTTTTCATAGTATCCTGAAGTCATCGCAACTGAATTTGGCAAGTACGTATTGATGCCCACATAGTAAATCTTTTATGATGACACTACATCTACAATTTTTAATGGCTTAACTTTCATTGAAATTTTGTCATAAAATCTTAGCTCTATTGATACATAAATCTATTCTTGCAACTTAAGTGCTTAATGCCCTGCACTAAAAAGCAAAAAGTTTCTAATTAGTTTCTTGCACGACCAGACCCAAATTTTCACTAATTTATTTTCAGATAACTTTCATGTCTATCAGTATCTACTCTGAATTTGACCACATACAGTTGACACAAACTACACATCAGAGCACATTTCCATAGCAGACACTTTTCCCTTATAACATGCAAACCCAGCCTCGCCTGCTTCTGTTGCCCATTGTTCTTGAACACTGAACATCCAAACACCTTTCATAGTGTCCTCTCTTGCTGAATTTTAGACACTTAATCTTATCAGCTGGAGCCATGGATGTGCAGAGCTTATGCTACTGTTTGAACACTTGTTCACAATGACTTCAGTTTTTTGTTGCCGGCCATGATTTGTATTCCCCCTTGTAACTGCAGACACTTGAGTACCTATCCTTAAATGTTCCCTGTTACTGTGCACTGCATCAATTAAAATGTGCGACTACATTATCACCTGTTCTGTAATCTATGCACCAGCTATGCATAGTATTTCCGATAGATTGTCGTTGGTTACTCGAATAACGAACGCTGCAGTGAAAAGTTCCGGTTTTAGAGTTTTGCAACTTGTGTGTCTCGGCAAGTTAGAAAACATCACTGATGAATGTGTGTGCTTATTCACCTTCCAGTTGGTGCGTTAAGAATTATGCCCACTAATACAATATGTTTTTGCTTACTGTGAAAAATTGACTGAATCTGCCTTTTATTGAAGTGTAGTTTGCAGCTTCAAGACTGAGGATCCCAACATCTCATCCTCACCGTGTCCCATACAGCAGAGCAACGCATTGACTTAGCATCTTTCTTCTACTTTATTGTGTAATTTACATACTTCCTGGAATTCCTCAAAGCATTTAATCCATTTTGCTCACTAGGATGGCATGCGGAAGTCAAGCTTTAAGGTGGCACAATTTGAGAATGAGCCATGCTCACCATACTTATTGCTAGTGTGTAAGTGTCAGTCACTGTTGGCACTTTTATTTCGCTTATAGTACTACACCCCCTGATTTTACACTTACTTGCATTTTATACACTTTTTGGGCCCAATGTTTTTTTTTTACAGCATAAGTTACCCTCATTTTACACTCCTGCATTTTGCAACATTTTTTCCCAGTCCTTTGAAAAGTGTAAAATAGGGGATTCACTGTAGTATTCATTTGTCCTGAATAACATATGTGCAGGTGGGAGAGTACGTGCTTGCCGCCTTAGTTTTCATAATATGCATGATGTTTTATACCATGCTGAACATGCGACACTATGTCAAGTTTTTGTCTTCCTTGGTATTGTTTGCCATTAAGCACTTCAGTCTTGCCTAGTGAAATCTTGCTTGCTCACCTCCCATAAAGCGCCTCTGCTTCCCCACACAAAATGAAAAAAAAAAAGCATTACCGCTGCTTAGTTTTGGTCTTCAGTACCTAATNAAAAAAAAAAAAAGCATTACCGCTGCTTAGTTGTAGTCTTCAGTACCTAATTATGCCAAACTTGACATGGGGAAAGATCCCAACCTTGTTGACAGTTGTAGTATTTCTCAGGAGTAGCACATTATGATATAAGAGATTAGACAAGCATTTCCATTACATTCAACTGAAGGTACCTAAACAAAGATGCAACACTCACTCACAAAACAGGTTTATCCTGAACTTAAGGTATAGACTTGTGAAATGATTCATTATGGAAAATAGACTAGAAATTATAATATGACCTACGATCAAATATGATCACTAAGGGGGAGAGACTCCCTTAAAACTGGCAATTAAAATTAATTATTTTAAAAAAATTAATGAATTTTTGGTAGCAAAATTTAGTGGCTTAATTTACTTGTGTCTGAGTTTTGTAAATCAATAACTTTGCTGACAAAACTATTAAAACATTAAAGTAAATTTTTTAAACATTTATTTAATAATTGTGCATATAATAATTGTAACAGCACGGTCGAACTGAAATTTTACATTTAAATTGGCAACAGCGAAAAGGGTGGCATTTTGCAGGTATCGTCGCTTAATGATTACAAGTGCCAGTTTTCTCGTTCAATAACGCGAAGAACCAATAACAACACGAAGAACATAAATTTTGTTTCCCATATCACAAATACAAAATCGTAAGTAAAGTATTTAGGTGGAATCGATGTTTTCACAAATATTGATTTTATCCGCTTCGACAAAATGAGGGTGTAATCAAAATATTTTGGTAAGGGAAAACTAACCTCGAATCCTGTCTTGAATCTTCGATTCCTCGAATCTCATCGACAGACCCATCCATAGTTATTTTCAAAATACGAGAAACTACACGAGATGTAACAACAAATTCATGAACAATGGTGGCATGATTTGATATCTGCCATCTAAGAACACTAGGTGGGTAATAACATTGCCTGTTGATAGGAAATTAAGGGGTGTAAGTTTATTGATCTGTGGGTGTTTATCAATTGTCACTATGTAATAATCATGTTTTATTTTGATTGTTTGAAAAATTAGTTAATAAAAACATTTTAAATTAAAGTGTAAGCATATATCCATTGTGGGTGCTTCAGAAAGCATATTTTGTAAAAAGAAAAAGGTAAGATTATTGTAATAATTACTCTGGTTATAGATAATATAAAATTATTAATAATGTTTACAAATATTTTTATTGGTTTTATGCATATCTATTATAGCCATGAAAGTTACAATTTTAGTATTATTTCATGTAAATTTAGATGTTTATTTTTTTAGTAGTCTATACAATCGTAAAAATTTTCATTGACTTTTTGCAATTGTATTAAGCTAGAGATTGAGTTTCCATTTGAATATTTCAGTCTTGTTCTAAGTATTAAATATTGTTTCCAGACCTTAAAATTCAACTTTTTTTTTTAAACATTTACTTAACGCAGATATGCTAGTCTGGCTGGCATTTCATATTCTGGAAATACGTAGTGTAGGCTAGAGCAGTTACAATTTACTCTTTTTTTTTTCCAGAGCTGAAAACTNCTAGAGCAGTTACAATTTACTAATTTTTTTTTTCCAGAGCTGAAAAATTACTATGAAGCAGTCAGCAAACACTCAATGGAAAAGATTGACTTGAACATAGCTGATTTCGTTGCACAATGGTTTTAACAGTTTTATTCAAGTACTGGTTTTACATGTGTATAGGTACTTTAATAATTGTGATAAATTGATACAGGCAATCAGCAGTCAAATTGAAATCCGGCATTATGAGTTCTCGGCCAATAAAACATAGCTAGGGAAACACGTGATATTTTACACCCTTCATTATAATTATTTCCTTCCACTTGGGTAAAATTTATGTAACTGTTTAGATGGAGATAAATTTCCATACATTGGGCTTTCTGCTACAATTTCCAGTAGTGTTGAATGAAGAAAATATTTTATAAAACTACAACATTAGTATCTATTATACTGTATACCTTATGGGAAGAGAAACTAAAATAGATGGCCTACATATTCAAATTAATTTGAGAAGAAAGAAAGAAAGAAAGAAAGAAAAAAAAAACCTTATAGCTTTATGCTGATTATTGACAGACATCATGTTATTCAGTTCTGAGAACAGAGAGCAAGCCACCCATTTTTGTAATCACCTTGTACACAATTTTTTATCACAGTCACAAACAGTGGTATTTCCTTTCCCAATGGGAGGTAATTATTGTTCTCAAGCTATATCCGGTAAACATAAAGTGCTCATTCTGATGATTTTGTTAGTGGTTAAGGGGGGTATTTTGACAGTACACACACACAAAATCTTGTGAACTGAATGTTGTGTTATCTAGTAATGCAGTAGTCTAGTGAGGGGTATGTTGAGTGAGGCAAAAATCACTGAAGCATTATGGGCGACATCAACTGGCGTACATAAAGCTGTGCTTTCGTCGTTACTGTAGAACTTTGGGAAGTGAGTGGTGACCTTATAATTGTGTTGGATGTAACTCTGTAGCAAGGTCCAATGGATGTGTCTATTGTAGTTTTGCATGTAGCGATTAGTATATTTTGAGATACCGCAGTCTGAAAAAGGCATTTTTAGCTATGTTGAAGGGTGTGAAAATGGTGTTCCAATATGCATGATATCTTGAAAGTACCATTCCGTCATCGTACGGAATATGCTTTCTTTTCATAGGTAAACCTTTTGGGGGCACATTTAATAGTTTTTGTCAAAAACTTTTTTTTTTCAAGCATGCAGCAACACACTCCCAAGTGCTAGGTGGGTAACCAACCGCCTTAAGGGTTCATTATTTAAAATTACATTCTCATGATGGATGCTAATGAAGCAAAGTCTTTAATGGGGATGGCTTTCATTACTTCAAAGAAACTTACAGATTGTGGCATTTTGTGCAAAATTTATTCCTGTGTTTGCAAAGATACCTTAACCATTAAATGATTTAAAATGAAAAAAATTTAAATTATTGTGTGGTTTTGAACAGCAAACAGAATTTCAGTTGCTGAAAGATAAATTAGTTAACTCTGCCACCGCTCACCACTTGACACTGGCCTAGCCAGCAAAACGTTGTGCGTGGAAAACGAGTTCGTCCTACTTTTGTTTGCGTGTCCACGTACGAGTACCGCCCTGTGAGTACTAGTGAATTTTGTCTACTTTTTATAATTAATCTAATTAGCCTAGTGGCCTATTCCTGCCATATCTCATTTAACTCTGCCTGTGTGTTGAGGAAGTAATGTAGCTCCCAGGTTAGGAGTGCCTCGGTTGTTGGGCGTAGCATAGGGATTCAGTCAGGGAGTAAAGAAAATATAGCATTATAAAGGCACAAGCCTGCTATATAGATACGCCTGCTCATCTTGGTATAACTAGCTACCCAGATCTCTTGAGAACTGTACTGTTGGTGGCAGTAACTAATTTTGTGGGTGGTTAATGGTCGGTTGCACCTTATTGGTCACATCCTGAGGATTGCTTAGCAAAAAGCACATAAAGGTGGGAATGTTTGTTGATATATGTGTGATGACGCATCTACCATAACAAATCCCTGTCAGTGAAATGTGTATGTGTTAATTCCCATGACTTTGAGGAGTGTGGTATTGAGACACGAGTCCTCCTTTCCCAGTGTGTGCATGGACACAGATTGTAGAAGTTTCCCACGAGTAGGATATTTGCATGGTTGGGCAGAGCAGGTCTGTGCTCTGGTGTGTCCTGTGAGCCAGCCGATCCCCATTTGTACCCAGAGCAAGGGGAAGTAGGGTAGGTTATCAGTTCTGTTTTGTATCTTGCTCCCTCTGTCAGTAGGTATCTTGGGATATATGGTGCTAGGGGTGGCTGCCAAGAAGTGTATTAGGTCCTATTTGCCTGGTTGACGTACGTCATTAATGTGGTTTCAAGAACTACTTGAGTGGTCACTGCTCGAGACCCTAGCAACTGTCATTGAGCCGGTAGTAGAAGCTACCTGTGTACCTGTTGACGGTGTACTGGGACTTGATATTGTCTGAAAGCACTGGTTCCTGCTACTTGGACATCCTACCATCTAGCAGCAGTCCATCAGCAGTCTAGAACGTTTCACCCTGTTCACAAGTGCTGTAACGCCATGCCCAGCACCTTTGCACCTGTTGACGGTGTACTGGGACTTGATATTGTCTGAAAGCACTGGTTCCTGCTACTTGGACATCCTACCATCTAGCCGCAGTCCATCAGCAGTCTAGAACGTTTCACCCTGTTGACAAGTGCTGTAACGCCATGCCCAGCACCTGTGCACCTGTTGACGGTGTACTGGGACTTGATATTGTCTGAAAGCACTGGTTCCTGCTAATTGGACATCCTACCATCTAGCAGCAGTCCATCAGCAGTCTAGAACGTTTCACCCTGTTGACAAGTGCTGTAACGCCATGCCCAGCACCTGTGCACCTGTTGACGGTGTACTGGGACTTGATATTGTCTGAAAGCACTGGTTCCTGCTACTTGGACATCCTACCAACTAGCTGCAGTCCATCAGCAGTCTAGAACGTTTCACCCTGTTGACAAGTGCTGTAACGCCATGCCCAGCACCTGTGCACCTGTTGACGGTGTACTGGGACTTGATATTGTCTGAAAGCACTGGTTCCTGCTACTTGGACATCCTACCATCTAGCCGCAGTCCATCAGCAGTCTAGAACGTTTCACCCTGTTGACAAGTGCTGTAACGCCATGCCCAGCACCTGTGCAGGGAAATCCTGTGATGGGCCCATTCCGGGCTTCCTCCAAGGAATAGCTTTACACATCTTAATAGAATAGGCCCTTCGGTGTAAGTATTCTGCTGTTCAGTCTATACACATCCCCAGGTCTCCTAACTCCAGTGGGAGAATTGTTTGGCTGGGCTGCTTCCTGTTTTCTTCATAAATCCTTAGTCTTGGTGTATCACACAAGATCTTGGAGGCTGAGCCTTCTGCTGAGAGAGCATGGGTGAATGTTTCTAGAAACTTTCGCTATTTGCCATCCTCCAAAGATGCACTATCACATACCAGTTAATTGAAAAGTCTGCAATAAAATAACGTTCAGCTCATTTCTTCACTCATCTTTCCAGTGCATCCAATCAGTTCCTACTGAAGAGGGAAGAGAGAAGTCTGTAGAAGCGTACAGTCTGCTAAATATTGTACTGTATATGTACGTTACATGAAGCTAGTCTAGCATGTCGGTGGTGTTTTTATTGAAGTCGTGTACCACGTGTGTTTTTTGAGGTATCAGTGTTTCTGATTGGTATATAAACAAGACTATAGATGCCTTTGCACTCATACCGAGATTTAGCTCATCTGGCTAGTTGTGACTTATTTCTAAGTAATTTGACAGACCTTGGCACAACACCCTGGAGATAGTAGACATATGGCTTTGAGAGGCTTGTTAGCTGTGTTTATTTGTATTATAGCTCTTGAATTAATTCATTCGTATTAGTGTTGCACTAATATGTATTTAATTTCAACTGCCTAAGCTCTGGAAACAATATTTGGGTTCCTTGTCCTTTTTGAAAAGATATTGTTAAAGATGCACTTAGCATACCTTTGCACATATATTCATTCATTACATATGCCATATTTAGTTTAGTTCCATGTGTAACCAACTGTTAAATAATTATTGAATTATTGAACTTATTAATGCTGTTTTCAAATAGGCAATGTTGGCGATATGTTTATTAGTTTGTTTTGTTTTATTTTCATTTACAAAGTTGCTCAGCTCTAATTAACACAATCTGTTACTTCTTTTTCCACTTGCTATGTTACCCAATAACTGTCTGCATTGTTCTCTAAAATGAGATTTATTGGACTCATAAGAACCTATATTGGATAAATTAATTAATTAAAAAATTTAAATTAAGAAAATATACATATATATATGACAGCAAGTGGATAAACCAGTGCACTTTGGGGCTCTGTCTATGTAGGTGCTTATTTTTTTTACTCACTCGGTCTGGTCCAACAGAAAACAGACTGTGGTGGTACCTACTTTGAGATTAGTGCATACAAATTATGATACAGCCCAAATATTTCTTGGGGTGTTCTGCTATACTACCTTGAAAACAAGAACTTTTTCCTAGACTTTGCCAAGAATCGCACAAAATGAGACCACACAGTTCTGGATGAAAATTGTCCCCAAATTACAATGTTCAGCAAGGTATAGTAATGTCTGATGCTTCATCTTTCTGGTCACAGCAATGGAACATAAACTCATGGTATATTTCATGTCAAGTGAGTGAAGAGTTTTGGGCAGCTGTTAACAGCGAGGTCGTGAGAGCCGATGAGGGTGATTGAGGTGATTATGGAGCAGAATGAAACGGCGGGGGAAACGGAGATCCCCGAGAAAACCTGCCGACCAGTGGCATCGTTTGGCACGATTCCCACGTGTAAAAATCTGGGAATGGCCCAGCTGGGGATTGAACCCGGTTCGCCTTGAAGGGAGGTGAGCAGGCCAACTGCTCACCCACCGTGGCTTCTATTTCATTATAAGGTGCATTTTTTTTTGGTTGAAGTAACTGATGAAACTGGTGATTGTACATCTTAATACTTTTTAGGTTAATACACAGGAGTAGATCTAGAATTTCAATTCTAGATCTACTCTCCCATGCCAGCTGTACTGGCATGGGAGAGTAGCATTGTCGCATTATAATTCAAGGAAACAATATTAAATTAATTGGAATTTGTATTTTAAACAATTCTGACACTATTTAATTTCAATTTTGAACATTCACAGGACAGTTACATGCCAATGCAAAGATTTTGGGAAGGGGTGCCATCATATCCCCTGTGACCCCCCCATCTGTATCCACTCCTGATGATGTGCCATTGTGCCAAGTTGGGTACAAGCAGCATCGGCTCTCAAGACCACGATGTTAAGAGCCGCCCAAATCTCTTCACTCACTCATCTTTCCACTTTCTTGCTCCAGCACCTTGACCACTAGGCCAGGGGGCTTGCTAGGACTCTGTCATCAACTGAGTCATCAATAGACAGAGAAGCATGAGGCCCTGTTAATAAAGGTCCCCCGTACCTTTACAACTGTCATGTGCCACTGTGCAGCAGGAAATGAGATGCTTCGCTGCCAGCCTTGATCATCACTTGCTGTTGTGATATTGTTGCATGTTTGGAATCTGTGAGATTGTTTCATCTCTATTCATCACGTAGACTCTCATCTGGTACTGTTGTCGCCAGTAGTCGTGATGATTAGTTGCGCACGGGTGAGGAAGACCAAATGTGAAGTGGAAGAAGGGTAAATAAGGATACGAAAGGAAGGAACATAATTCACCAGTTCATCCTCGCCATGCTTCATACCATTCAAAACCCATCACTCTTCAGTTATCTGATGACAGTGGAGACTAAAAATGACCCAAAAGAAGAACTGAAACTTAACAACTATGCTAAATTAATATTCATTTGAATTTTATCAATACAAAATTATATATAATGCACCTCAATTTTCAGTGTGTATGAAACAAATATTAAAAAAAATATAAAAGCTAATTATTTTTAAAAAAAAACGATTTATTCCTGTGCTAAATAATTTAAAAAATGACATTCAATAACACACAAATAATTTATTTTCATTGAGTACAGTTTTGTGATCTAATATATGCATATACTTGTGAACTATGTAAAGAATTTAGAACTTTTACAACTTGTGTGTATCACTAGTATCGCCGCCACCAGAAACAAATTTTTTCAGTCCATAAATTTGTTTGCAGTGGATTGTCATAAACTGTACAAGCAAATCGTGCAGATATCCAATAGAATGAAATTTTAAAATAGACTACTGAAGAAGCCTTCACATTATACTTAATTGTACTGCTAGACAGGGCATGCAGTCTAGTGTTGGCGGAACAGGTAGTATGTTATTCAGCTGTGAAAGTGCAGGAGGAGGGGTGGCACAGCTGGCCTCGCCCAGGCAAGCAGTTTTAATTTAATATCTGTTGGAAAACTAAATTGAAGCAAATATCCCACAATTGATCATTTGATTTTGACAGTACTGTTATGTCTACCTCATCTTTAGTCTATAATACACTGAAGAGCCAAAAAAAACTGGTATAGGCGTGCGTATGCAAATAACAGAGGTATGGAACCAATCAGAGTAACGCGATGCGGTCGGCAGCGCCTATATAAGACAACAAGCATCTGGCCAAGTTGCTAGATCGGTTACTGTTGCTACAGTGGCAGGTTATCAAGATTTAAGTGAGTTTGAATGTGGTGTTATAGTCGGCGCACGAGAGATAGGACATAGCATCTCCGAGGTAGCGATAAAATTTGGATTTTCACGTACGACCATTTCACGAGTGTACCGTGAATATCGGGAATCCGGTAAAACGTCAAATCTTCGACATCACTGCGACCGGAAAAAGAAAGTGAAAGAACGGGACAAACGATGACTGACGAGCATCATTAAACGTGACAGACGTGCAACCCTTTCTCAAATTGGCGTAGATTTCAATGCCTCCTGCATNAGCATCATTAAACGTGACAGACGTGCAACCCTTTCTCAAATTGGCGTAGATTTCAATGCCTCCTGCATACCTTCAAACATTAGTCGAGTCCATGCCACGTCGTCTTGCGGCACTTCTGCATGCTCGCGGTGGCCCTACACGATATCAGGCAGGTGTGCCAGTTTTTTTGGCTCTTCAGTGTATTTTTATCTGGTAGTCAATACACTGTCACAGCGCTGTAACATCCTGAAGCCAAAGTCTACTTCCCTGTTAGGCTGGTCCAGCTAGGGAGAGAGGAAGAGACCAACGACAGAGATGACGAGGACAAACAGGCTACGAGGAACAGCCTAGAGTGGAGCTGCTCTCCTCTGTTGAGCCAGCACTTGCAATCAGGTGACAAGGTGCATGCATGCACATGCATATGTGTACTCACACTCTCAAAAGGAAAAAAAACTTTTTTTTTCTCCATTAACCATGTTCTTAAAACAGTTCTCTATATGCTCTGCTTATGGATCCCAAACTAGTGGCATTGGTGGGTCATGCTGGTGATTATTGTTCAGTTATAATTGCTGCATCCCATCACTAACAAATACTGCTCATCTCATGGCAGAAACAATGCACTCACTCACTNGTTCAGTTATAATTGCTGCATCCCATCACTAACAAATACTGCTCATCTCATGGCAGAAACAATGCACTCACTCACTAGCCTCCACATCATTATCCAACATGTGACATTCCTACAGTGTGCTAGTTTACGACCACCGCGTTCACTTTCCCCAGTGAGACGACACAGTACACATGCAGGAACAACTGCCTGTGTTTGTCAAAGGAATACTATTAAAAATACATATGGCAAATATATTTTACTTTGTATTAGCAACAAGCCACTCTTTTTTTTTATTGCTGGCAGATGTAAAACATTATCAGAGGAATCAGATTTATCTTATACAAATTTTATTTTGTGTCAGTTTTCAATTTGTTGAAGATTTCTTAGTTGGTAGGTAGTAAAANAGATTTATCTTATACAAATTTTATTTTGTGTCAGTTTTCAATTTGTTGAAGATTTCTTAGTTGGTAGGTAGTAAAAATGTTTTATTCTAGGAAAATGTTATCACATGCAATGCGTACGAGTTAATCAATAATTGCTACAAATATAAAATTATTAATTTTTTGGTGTCCAACACCCATTTCATCAATAGCAATGTCATTAGAGACGGGGCAAGTTGTTCAGAGAAGTAGATGTGGGGAATAAACCATCCCAGCATTCGCCTGGAGCAATTTCAGAAAACCATGTAAAACTGAAATCGGAATGGCAGGACTGGGAATTGAACCCAGGCCCTGAATGCGAGTCCGAAGGTTAACCACTGGGCCATCTCACTCGGTAAGAGTTCTTGGGTTTTAAGAAACATTTGCATCACAGTTTCGTTTAAACATGTTTTAATTATTAATTTATGTGTTACAGGTGAAGTTTGTCAAATGTTAACTGTTGATGGAAAATATAACCAGATCCTGGTTGGTATTTTCTACTTAATTATTATTTTAACCATGCAAGAGCATCATACATTTATACAACCTGATACAGTTTGTAAGTTTTTGTATTAATTGATCAGCCTTTTGAATGACAACTGTTAGGCCAACCTGTTAAAATGTTTACATATAAGAATGCTCATAAAAGAAATTCATAAAAAAAGTTGATCTCTTATTATCTGTATATTCACTATTTCAATTTTTCCTTAAAACTAAAATAATAACATTTCTATATAATCTTACAGTGAAATAAATTGCACTTATGTATAAAGAAAGATATTTTTTATTTTACATATACAGCAAAAAGTGTTGATATTTACAAATCATATAGTTCGTATTTACTTTTACATAATATTAATGCACATTTGTCAAGGTAAAACAAGTTTTTGTGTAAGTTTTTTAACACTGTGTTTTTTTCACACCTTTTTATTTTTACACAAATGATTTATTATATAAATTTCTTTTACAATTAATAAATTATTATTATGGGAGCAAATTTTGGGAATGTGCAAAACAGATTGTAAACATGTTAGCTGAATAATGTGTAATATTTTTCAGCAGGTTTGTTATAAAATACTTGTTGACTGAATTATGTGAAAAAAGTAATTATTGAATAAATAACTCTGGAAACAGTTGAAACAAAAAAGGTGTGATAAGTGACTCAGTTACTTCCAGTCAAGNAATTATTGAATAAATAACTCTGGAAACAGTTGAAACAAAAAAGGTGTGATAAGTGACTCAGTTACTTCCAGTCAAGTGAACAGTCTTCAAATGGTAGAAAATGCATAAGTTTTTGGTTAGCTCAAGTCATACCAACATATTTATAGTTGTAGTTTTGGCCAAGCAAAAATCTGAATGTCTTAATTTAGAGAAAGTGATTTCTGGGTAATGTACAATATATTTCATAACACTTGCAACAATATCAGAATGAAAAACTGTGAGAACTCTTTCACCATAGAGCAGTTCTAAGACTTGTTAACAATATGTGTACATACGGTAGGTACGTGTCGACATTTTATAGATTAGTGAGACAATAACAGTTTGATATCATCTGCAGACTCACTGCTGCTGATAGGTAGAGGAGGGCCACAGCAATCTCCTTGAGACCCTTATCCTCCCTTCACCTTGTATTTCATCAAGAACTTCTTCCTTTTGCATCCAGATTTCTTGTCTAAAAAGGCATTAGTGTATAAAATAAGTTAAGCTACGATGCAGCAGCACAGTAGGAATCCTAGTAAGGGGAAAGAAAAAATGCTTGTCCAACCAGAATACAGTACAATTCCACTAATAAGTAAATATATGAATTACATAATGTTTAACTGTAATAGAAAATTATGATGCAATGCAAATTAATATTTTTTGCTGTTGCGAATGAATGAAGTTCTAAGATCCATAAAATTTTTTTGGGATTGTGACCAAAAAGAAATAATAAGCAGAAATTTCAATGGAAATAAAAATGTATGTGCTGTGTTGTGCTTTGTATGCAAATGACACAAATTCAAAATGTGTATTCCCCTGCAATGTGCATTCGGTACAGCATTTGCAGTAAATAGCACAAGCTGTGTTTATAAAGATGGAACACTTCTGCATCAATGTTTTTTGAACAGTAATTTGCAAGCCGTTGTCACTTGCTGGTGACACGCTCTGGAAAAATAATTTAGCATGTGCAAATTTTTGGGAGAAAATTAGCGGACACTACAAGGGGTGACCAGTAAGCATAAAGTTGTAGTGCTTCAAATAAATGTCAGAACTTAGTGGATAGGCTATTGAAATACCTATTTTTAAAATTTCCCTAGTACTAAACTGTGTGTATTAATACTGTGTCACACCAACAATGTACTTGGTTTCAAGATTCCAGAGGTATTTGCGGACTACGAGAGTTGCCGTAAACATTTGTAACTTCTTGAACACAAACAATTTTCCAAAAGGATCACGGTGGTTGTAATCAATTTGTAAAAATAATTATTATTCTACTATTGTGTTCTTGCCAAAATGAAGCATACATTTATGACTATTGTAATCCACGCATAGAATATGAAGCATCTCTGCCCAAAATTTGTTCAGACTGAATTATCATGGATAAAAGAGTAGAGAAGAGATATTGTTTAGAAGAGAGATTGTTTATAATAATGATCTTATTCTACATTCTTTCACTTTGAGTGAAAATTAAATAAATCAAAACATGTTTAATGCACTTTATGCATTGGTGTTGTATAATCTGTGATTCAGAAAAACAAATTCTGTGATCCTGCATTAGTTAAGTAGGCTGGGAAAAGTAGCAAGTAGAGTTGTGTGTCCAAGTATGTCAGAGGTGTGCGTACCTGATGTGAGGATGTAAGGAAAATAAATAAGTCAAAGTTGTGTGCATTCCTCAAGTTGCCCAAGAGGAATTGTGCGCTAATGTTTGAAATTTATCAACTTATTGTCGCAACTAGTTCTTCAGAGTGTGTATAAAAAATTTTGGCACGTTAAGATCTAAATAATACTGCCTTACATATTTCTACATTGTTAGATATTCACTGCCTTTATTATTCTCTGGCTTATTATCTTTCGTCAGTAGTCAAAGAATAATAAAAGCAGGGAATATCTAACAATGTAAAAAGATGTTGAAGGCTTATTTATAATTTAACATGCCAACAATTTTGATACACACACTGAAAAACTAATTGCAACAAGTAGTTGATATTTACTAGACATTAATGCACCATTCCACTTCAGCAGTTAAATCTGGTATATTTTGTCTTGGTGGATCTTATTTTCAGTAAAATTTATAAATTTTACCAACTATCATTTTGCTGAGGGTCCATAATAGCTAGCATGCTAGGAGATTTTGTGAAGCTTGCAGGCATCTAGGTAAATAGCTCTATCCACAGAACTCCTGATTATGCAGGTGCTAAGAAATCCCATATCTTGTCATCCAGCCTACAAACACCCTAGTCTGAAACTATTTGTATTTCTAATTGTATTTAATTTGATTGCAGGAGAATAAGACAAGCTCCTCTTCTCTTCAAATAATTCCCAGCACCTTTATTTTAGGCCTCGGTCCATCCATTCCCAGAACTCTGACCATGTTTGTGACATAGACTACTAAATGTACTAGACAATCGTAATCTGTAGACTGAATCGATACAATACTCAACCTTCCTGCATGTGTAGTGTTTTTGTCAAAAGAGGCAGATTGTATTGTCAGAGTTTAAATAAGGAAATTACTTAATGGGTACACAAATGAAGATATCTCTTTGTGGTTGCATACTTTTCCCATGAACATACCTTTTTTGTTTCTCTCAATGTACTGTGTGACTAGTGTAATAAATAAAGTAGTAAAAAGTGTAAAATAATTTGCAATAAGATGTATTGCATTATAATAATGCAATAGGGTAAGTCGGTTAATTCAGGTGAATCAGTTTTTTTTGTATGAAAGTAAATCTTAAATTGATTTTTTAATTACTGTTAAACATGATGTTAATACATAAAAATGTATGACTAAATATAAAACCAGATATGATGTTAAGACTTTGGCTTTTTTAATTGCATAAAGTATCCAATTTGTTACTGGGTATTCAAATCCACCATACTATGACAGGAAAATTGACAAGATGCATTCAACAACAGACATTTTTTAAAATTTCGTTTGAATTGGAAAAATTGTTGTGTACAAGTTTAAATTATTTTTTTCTTTCAAATATGGAAATTATTTTAATTCCCATGTGCTCTCATCATATATTTGGCCTTTACAATCTGTTATATGTTCATTATTAATTACAATTATTATGTTTTTTATGATGTCTGATTGCAGTAAAATTTTATGAACTGTATAAATACTTATTATGATAACATGAAAACAAAATGAGAAAAAATTTTCTACTTGAAATTTTTACACTGCAATGTTTGCAAGTAAATTGAATCTTTAATTAAACAAAAAAATACTATAAACTTTTTAAAAATAAAACAGATTTTGCTACTACCTTTTTATGGGCTGAAAAGCAGTAATAATAATTCTTTTTTTTTTACTTTTCAAACACACAAAAAGAGGAAACTTGAATTCTGTTTTGCACATTCCTGAGAAAATGAGTTAAGTAAAATGCTTAGAAAAAATGGATTGTTTGAAGCAAGTCAGATAGGCAAGACACTCACAAGCGCACATCGTCCTCTAGCACTTTGTGTCCTGCTTGAGACGGGCAGTTGAGCAATCAACATCGTTGTTGATATAAAAACTCTCCTCAAGTCTTCATTTTAAATTCTTGAATATAAAAAAACACTAACACGTATCTCCTGTTTTATTATTATATACACAATATGAAGTTTCTTATTTGTCTCTTAGATACCTGTGTATAAATTGACTAGCAGGCAACTGCTTTCTTTGTTATCTGAATTAAAAGAACAAGATCTATAAACTTTATCTCGAAAAACCTCACTTAGAAAAATGTTTATTTTTAGTTTAACATCTTGAGGCTCACTTTTTACATATATATATTTATTAAACATATTTGATTTTGCATGATGCACAGATAATAAACCACTTTGTAGTAATAAATATGGGAACAACACATTAAATGGTTTCCAGTGAATTTGTTCAAGTTTGTCTACGTAAGTGAGAGAAATGGCAATGGTTAGTGCCATTCCTCGCAGCACACAGCCACAATACAATTCACATCCAACAAATCTTGTGAGTGTAGCGCGAGCCGTGAGTGTTGCCGATCTCCCAGTCTCTGGCGAGTTCACTGACCAGTGGGCGAGGAGATCGGTCAGAACCTTGTCGTGGTCATGCGAGGCGTAGGGGTGCCGGGGCCGTGGCCGGACTCTGCCATTGGACGAAGTGCCACCTGCACCACCAATACAATACTTTCAAAATTACCACCACTAATAATTAATCAGCTCATGGTAAATCATGCAACGCATTGACAGTTTCGATCATTAGCCTACCAATTTTTGTATGCTCACAGCTATTTTTATGGTACTGTTTTTGAAAAACATAGAAACAGAAAACAAATATTGTTTCGGAAATTATGTTTTTTAAAATATATTATAGAGTTCTAAATGTCACAATAAGTCCAATTAAACTGCTATGACATTTTTTAAAACTTCATGAGNTAAAATATATTATAGAGTTCTAAATGTCACAATAAGTCCAATTAAACTGCTATGACATTTTTTAAAACTTCATGAAAACCAAAAATATTTGAATAGATAAATGATAGTCTTAATATTTATGACAGTTAAAAGTAAATATAAATTAGAGGGATAAGATTAGAGTTTAGACCAAATAAGGGGGTTGTAAATATAAGTAGGTTTAATCCATTTATTGAGTCTTGAATATAATTAAAAGTACATATTAATAGTATANATATAATTAAAAGTACATATTAATAGTAGAAATTATTATCAGAAATGTTTCTTTGGATAATTTGATCAGCATAATTTCCTGCAGAAAAAGCTCTTAAAAGAATAATAAAAATATAAAAATTTGGTTAAGAGATTGTGAAAGTATTATAAGTTTTGAGTTTTTAATAAAAGCTGAATACAAGCAATACAGTATTATAAAAATATATAATTAATTGATTAAAAATATGATGAATATGAATAAAAATAATGAAAACAGAAGTTACAGTTAACCTATTACATTTTAAAAATAATAAGGCAAATTTATACATACATTATGTAATAATTTGAATTTAAACTTATACAATTATACTTTACTTCCTATTTATTTTCATAATTTAGCAGGATTGATGGACGTTAATTTATNAATTTAAACTTATACAATTATACTTTACTTCCTATTTATTTTCATAATTTAGCAGGATTGATGGACGTTAATTTATAAATGAACTAAGTCATAATGATAAAACTATAGATTGAACACCAAATAATGAAGACAAATGTTTTAGTTTAGAAAATAAATCAATTTAAATATTGAAGTTACTATTATTGAGATAACTTGAATAAATTAGATGAATCAAAATTAAGAAATAAAAAAAATTTTGTAGTAAATAATATGTTTTCTGTATCTGATGATTAAAAACATGGAGTGCTAAGTTAAATCAATTTAGTTTTAGAAATTTTGTGAATATCTTGATTTATGTTTAAAACTTGAGTTTATTACTAGCAAAGGTTTTCAAAATTTTTTGAGGATCATAAATGAAAGCATTTCGGTAGTCCTGTTATAGTATTTTGCAGCGCCAATTTTTTCATAGGAGACAGTGCTTAAAACAACTACGTAATAACAATTCTATAACTATATAGCTATATAGGATGGGGCTGAATTCAACTGACCTTCATGAGGCGTTTTCTTACAGAAAACAAACTGGGGAAATGTATGGGACACTTTCTATCTAAACTGAATATCAAGGAAGATATAAGCCCTTAAAAATTCAGTGTTTAAAGTATATTTTTGCAAAATATTGGAAAAGAAGTGAAATAAATTACAATTCTACGAGTATTGTTTTATGTTATCAGGATCTTAAACTTAAGAGTAAATTATCAGTAATACCTTTCACTGTAATGAAAATAACAGGGGTGGCCACCCTCTTATTGCATAAAAAATTTTTATCATCAGGATTTATGAAAGTCTTATGCTGTTTTATTGAGCAGTATGGTCTAGTTAACAAAAATGGACCTCTTGTCNATCATCAGGATTTATGAAAGTCTTATGCTGTTTTATTGAGCAGTATGGTCTAGTTAACAAAAATGGACCTCTTGTCGCGACTGTCCAGAACTCAAAGTTTTCGTGTAAAATGCACACAAAATGTTTGGCGGTAGCTTTACAGTTCCAGGAGTGTAGGCAATGCCAGTAGTTCCTGCAGGGAACTGTTGCCAGAAACTAACAGGCAGCTTCAGAAGAGAGGGTCGTTACATAACAATACACATATGCGCATGCACAAATTTATTAAGTTCCGCCCATGAAATAAAAACACAAGACACAAAAAAAAAAAAAAGCATAATAACTAGTTCAGGGGCACAATATCCATCGTATAATATGCAACAATAAATTTATGAGTTGTTGATACAGACTATCTAAACAAGAAAATACATATATAACACTTGTACAAATACTAAAACTTGGACAGTTCAATTTTACAAATACTACTGATATGTAAAATTATCAAGTTCATATAGGCTAGACATAACACGACACACAACAGGGATATTGTATTTAGTGAATAGTTCATCTAACTTCAAATCAACAACACTTACTTATAGGTAAGCTCAATTTTTCTCTTTCTTTGAAAACTCATCTATTACACAGTCATAAAAGTTTTGTTCACTCTGCACGTCACACAGCAGATCTTTTTCGATGGACAATAACGCCCATTCTTTCTTGTGTGATGCGGCTGTACGTCTTTATTCTCTTCAGTGCTGTAAAACTTCTTTCTGTTGAGGTAGTAGTGGCGGGAATAGTTAGTGTCAGTTGGCACAACTTAACCACTTCTGAATATGCTATATCTAAGCTGTTGGAAAGGATGAAAAATAAAATTTCGCTTACATTTTTGCCTGAAAATTCCTGGGTCATATAAACTGCAACAAGTTGTGCTCACAGTGCAACATCAGCAAAAAAAGTACCATACAGATTTAAGACAGACTGCAAACTAGTTTCGGGAAAACATTCTTGATGTCTTTTAAAGTTGCTTGGGTTTAGAAGTGCTAGAAACTGCAGAGATTCTAAACTGGAAAATCTGTCGTTCATTTGCTGAATAACTGAGTCAATAATTTCATAATACAGATGCCTACAAAATGTTTTAGATCACGATCATCACTGTACTTAAAATGTTTCCTGTTCAACTCTTGTGCTTCAGCTTCTGGTTCAGCATTTGTTTGCTCCCAAAAAGTTTCAAAACGTTTTCGTTTTGTTTGCAGTAGGTTAGAGAACTCCTTTACTTTCATAGTGCACTACCCAATGTCATGTAGCTTAATTTGAAGAATACTGTACAAAACATCTGTATGAGGGAGAATGTTGGCAAAAACCTTCAAAAGAAAATTGAAATTGTAGTTGTTCAATGAAGCTAGAAAACCTTTGGCACTTATGACACATTCCTGGTCCCAGTTTTCTTCAGAATCATTGATTTTCTCCAATAGGCAAATAAGATCATCTCTGTATTCTGTACTGAGCCAACTAAATGTGACTTAAAATTCCAACGCGTAGATGAAACTCGTGACAATCTTTTATTTACCACGTCATCAAGGACCTTTGTTCGGTTTGTGGATTTCGCAAAAAATGCCACCAATCCACTCAATGTGCTGAAAAAATTTCTGCATTATTTTATTGAGCATGAAGTTTGTTACACCAAATTTAACCTGTGAGCCATGCATTGAACAAAAATTGCCTGGGAACACTTTTGTCTCACTTTCGCTTGTAGGCCATTCAAATGACCAGCCATAACAGCAGCACCATCAGAGCTTTGAGCTACCAGTTTTTTCTCGCAGCTGTAATCGGCCACTAATTTGTCGACAAAGTTGTAAATGGCCTGAGGAGAGTGATTTTCAGAGACATCAAAGAAACCTATAAACCTTTCTTGAACTTTACCATCCTCCTCAGAGTACCGAAATGTGCAGGAAGTTGGGCCTGATTGCATATATCTGTTGTTTCATCAAGGCTAATAAAAACAAATGTAGCTTTTCCAATTTTATTTCTTATGCGTTCGCTGACAATGGATACACTAGAAATCAAATCATTTTGTATTATATTTGACAACCCCGTAAAAATTGAGGAAATTTCAAGATGATGTTTCAAAGTTAAATCATACTGACTGATGAGGTTTATTAGTTCAACATAATTCCCTTTGTTTCTTGAATCATGTTCTTCATTATGACCTCTGAATCTGAAAGGAAGTTCCTGCTTTGCTAGATAACAAACAACATCTACAAAATGTCTCAAGACTTCTCTGTTCTTTTTAACAAGTTCGTTGTGTTGTTGATGTATTATTTTCGTTCATCAAGCAAGTGGTCAATCCTAATTTTGGCAAAGGTTTTCTCACAAACAATTGTTTGCAAATGAATCTGGGACAAACAATTTTCTTTAAAGCTTTGTGCAAATGGCCCATTTCATTGTAACCAATTTTTCTCCACACATTTTTTTTTCTTTGGCAAAAAGCATACATGGCCAACAAAATAGTTTACAAAGTTATAGGCTGCCCAGCAACCACTCATTTTGCGAATATAATTTACTATTAAAATGTATAACAAAAGATTTTCCTGCAGTGTTTGTGTCTAGAGATGGAGTAGTCTCCCTACTGCCAAAATGTATTTTTTCTTTTCAAAAGGAAAATAAGTAAAATCAGTCTTCAAAAGAGTACAAATAGCAGAGGGGCTGTGCGCGTTGCTCGTGGCGGGTTGAGGGTCCCGGTCCATCCTGGACAGCATAAGCTGCGGGACTCACAGCTTACATTACAGGGAGATGGCAGTCAAATACTAGGCATTGCAGCGCTGTCACCATCCAAAACAGATTAAAATGTACATAAAACTGATACAAGGTTAACTGCTGTGCCTTCAGCGGGCCTTGCCCGATCATTTCCGAAGTAGTCTCACGAAGGCACACTATCCCTTCCCGACCTTCATGTCATCATGACAACTGGAACCAACAAAGGCGAACAGAAAACATGAACCAAGGGAAACGAAAACACAGTAAAACAAACATAAAACCCTGGCTGCCGCACTGTAGAGTCACGTGTGCCTGTGAGACAGAGATATTTGTGACACAGAGGTCTTTGGCGGCTCGCTGGAGCGAGAATTCACGTGCGCAGAAATTTAAATATGGATAAATATGGATTCTCAGGACTAGTAAATAATATCTATTACAGCAATAGCACAGGGTAAGCAGTGCTTACCTAGCATCTATTGAATACACGCCACTGGCTTCAGTACTGTAAGCTTATTAATGTATTGTACATGGTTTACATTAAGTGTTAAAAATGTCCTCCGCCATCATCTGTGCAGTCGTCACAGCAGCATACTACAGATGCATAACTCTAGTATTGCCTACGTGCTAGGCACTGTATCACTGCAGTCAAAGCTTTGTATGCATTTTACATGAAAACAGCGGGTCCTGGACAGGTGCGATAAGAGGGCCATTTCTGTTCGTTGGGCCATGCTGCTAAATAAAGCAGCAACAAACATTCATAAATCCTGACGATACAAGTGTTGTATGCAATAAGAGGGTGGCTACCCCCATTATTTTCATTATGACCTACTAATAAAGAGCATAGTTCCTCCCTCTCTGTCTCCTGTAGCATTCTCCATTAATGCATGCAACAATTTCGAATTCTTTCCTGTTGAAAGCGTTTTTACGGGAGATTGTCATGGCCAAAACGAGGTCATGGCAGCTCAATCCCTCGCTGCCGCGATACATTCTCCTTGCATGATTTCTCCCTTGTAGGGGTATGGGGTCTAACCCTGAGATGCACTTAGATGCCGTCCCTACCGCGGATACACACTTAACACTTAGTTTTAGAGGAGGTTAGAAAAAAATATTTTCATTATGGTGGGAAATATTAGTGAGAGTTTGCTCCTAGGTTGAAGATCCTGATAACATAAAACAATTTTCAGAGAATTCTAATTTAGTTTCTCTTCGTTTCTAATAATTTCCAAAAATGAAATTTTAAAAACTTAGTTTTGAAAGCTTTAGATTTATCTAATATTTATTTTAGGTAGAAAGTGTCCAGTATATACATATATCCCACTTGATTTTGCATAAGGAATCACCTCATGAAGTTTGTTGGTCAAGTTCAGTCCCAGCCTGCATATTGAAAATAATATATATATTTAAAATAAATACTACAATTATCACACAATAATAAAATTATTTTAATGTCTGAAAAAGGAATTAGAGTTGGAATATTATGTTTTAAAAAATAAGATAAAGCAAATAATTTATATCAATGTGTTATGAGCCAATAATTACCGCATGAAGAATTCAAATTATTTAAATTTGTCCAAGCTTAAAACACATTTTTGTTAAAGTTATGTTTTAAATAGAAAATTTGATTTGGCACGTGGACATATTTTAGAAAAGGTGTAGAATATCAAGAAATAATTTAAATAAATATTTAATTTTAGCACTTTAAAAAAATTAGAATTAATAGCATTATGTAAAAATCGTAGAAACATAAAATGTTATCAAACTTTTGGCTTAAAATTTGTAAAGATATTAGAGTATTTTTAGAACATTAAAATTTAATTAGTCTGATTGGCTGAAGAATTATATTAATTAAAATAATAACATTTTGGAAATGTATGAGAAAAATAAAATATATAGTTTTTAATAATTTATTTATGATAAAAGAAATGTAATAAATTAACAGTCAAGCAAAATCTTATAAATAGAACAGTTAATAAAATTAAAAAGTACAATTAAATAGAAGAAGCTGGCATTAAAAAAAACAAAGAATTAACACGTAATTTCTTATTAAAATGGCATGAAGTAGAAATATGAAAATTAAACTCAAATATGTTACTGGGCAAGTGCTATTTGAAAATGTAACCTAAAAGTTTTTAGTATTGAAATTAAAAAAAAATAGTCAACACAGTTATAAAAGTTTTAATTTAGAAAAAAAAGTGCATTCAATTATTGATACTACACAAAATATTTTAAAATAAAAATGTAAGAAGAAAAAATAAAAATAAGAATTTAATAATACATAAAATTAGTATATTAGAAAAACGCATGATACAAAAATATTAAAAATATTAAAACAAATATGAAAACATAAAAATAATAAAAAAAGTAATTTTTAAAACTATAAATTACTTAAAATAGAAGTGCTGAAAGAATGAAAAATGGAAACATTAAAAAAATTGTGTAAAATCAATCCCCCATTAAAATAATTAAAAATACAAATAATAAAAGTATCTAACATTTGTAAATATATAAATATAAACTATCAAAATAAAATTTCATTAAAATAAATATAAAAATGTTTAAACATAGCTAAAAATTTAAATTTAAATTAAATATACAAAATTACAAAAAAATTAAAAATATGTATAAGTATTTGTAAAATATTAAGTTGGAAATACTAACAATGTAAATAAATATTTAAAATAAAAAATTATATATATCTATATATTTGATACTTACATCATAAATAGTAAAAAATTATAAAATGCAAATTTAAAAGTCAACATAAACAAACTATTAAGAAAAATTATTTGTTACATATTTACTCACAATAGGATACACTCAAGCACATGTTTTAAATTATGTTTATTAGTTTTCACAATTATTTCGAACTGGAAAATATTAAATTAACTATCAGTAATATTTTATGGTTGCATAATTTTATAGCCAATATCATAAAATTCTAAAAGCTCATTAATTTAATATATGTGGCATTAAAAACTGTTATAGGGAAATTATCTAGAATTAAGTTATGATAAAGAAATTTTAAGTTTTTTTCTGACTAATATTTATATTTTAACTGCATTACTTAGCTTTTATCTTTCCTTTAGCCTTTTTTCAATATTATTTTTTGTATACTGAATAATAGTCTATGCAAATATTTTGATATACATGTTTTAAATGTGTCTCTTCATGAAAATTAAGCATTTATGTTAGTACTACACTTTGTGAATACTTTCTGACATTATTTTCTGTGTAAATAAAAAAATAAAAGAATCAAAACATGGGGCTTATAAATTTATTTCAGTTTTCAGAACACCAATTCAATTATTAATTTTATCTGTAACACATACAAATATGCATTATTTATTATGAATATAAAGATCAATGAAAACGAAATACTAATGAATTTCTAAAACCAAATATTGTTTCTGGTTTAAAACTAGTCATTACAGCGATGTGAAAAATACCAGTTTTGCAAAATGTATGTCTAGTCTGGATTTTTGTCACAAGTTTGCATGAATTAAAAATAACAATATACTACATGGCCAATGTTTGTCATTGCGTTGCTAATCAAAATTAGTAATCATAATGGGCCCATGAGGACCACATCACTCATGGTCACAATTTATTGTCGACAATGCGTGAAAAAATAATTTTTCTTCCAGAAGCCACAAAAATTACAAAATGACTGAGAAGAAAGGTATGCATATGAAAAGGGTTCGATTCTTACAAACCTTATAAGTCCACACTATCTAGTGACACAGAAACATCATCATTCCTTTGCTTTCGCCCACTTATGTTAAAATACGAAAGGATGAGAGAGAAAATAAATTACAATCAACTGGCTTAATTTATTTATATAAGTTTTAATACAAATATGTTTAAAATGTCTTCCTGTCTTTGCATACACAATCTATACCTTCATGAAAATATTTTCTAAATAACTGGAAAGCGATAGTATTTGATTCAGTATCAGTAGTATTTTCAGATTCCAATGGTTTTTCCCTGGCTGTCTTACGTTTTGGAATTAATCTACGTAAACAATTTCTTTGTAATGACCCACACAAAGAAATCAATCACATTCAAAATCTGGGAAACATGGGAGCTATGCAAGCTGTCCACCAAGTCCAATCCATTTATCAAGAAAATTTGTTTTTAAATACCACTCACAATGCAGAATGGTATGGGGCACCATCATTTATAAACCATATGTTGCGGCGCACCTATACGCAGGCCCCGGACCTAGGAGACTTCACACCCTGGGCAAGCACAATTTTCATTTTCGGCACTTTTTTTAAGACTTAAATTTTATTGTTTTGTTTTTTTTAGCAGCACACTTTCGAAACTCTACACTTCTTTGAACAATTCATCTTGCAGATCAAGTATGTTCTTTCGCACAAGTTACCAAAGCAACATTAACTAAGGGACCGCGGTGGCTGAGCGGTTAGACTGCTCGCCTTCCACTAAAGCGAACCGAGTTCAATCCCCGGCCAGGCCACTCCTGGATTTTCGCAAGTGGGAATTGTGTCGGACGATGCCGCTGTTCCGCAGGTTTTCTCGGGGATCTCCCGTTTCTCCTGCCCTTGCATTCCGACACTGCTCCATTTTCACCTCATTTCACTCTCATCGGCTCTCAAGACTTTGTTGTTAAGAGCTGCCCAAATATCTCAACAACATTTACTAAGTAAATATTTGAATATAATCAGGTGGATAAAATAAATACTGCTTTTGTCGTTAGTTTTCACATGTACTAGACTGTATAGGGGTGTGAACAAACTTGCATGCAGTAAATAAATAACATTTAAATTTTGTCATTTCATATTTCAATTAATGAAAATAATTTGTATAAAAACGTATAAAAACCTTTCTTTGCGCCTTGGACATTTGTACAGTCTGCCCAGATATAACATGGGCCTTGCCTCCATTTTCTTGCTTTCTTAAAGTTACAAGATATTTAGCTGGAGAAATTTTTTATGTGAGCCACCGTTCAGTCTTTTGAGTTGAAATGCTGCAATCAATTGGCCATATACTATCTCCGTACATAAGTTCATGCCAAACAAATACTGGAATTACATTATTTAATTTTATGAGGATTTTCATTACATTGTGAGTGTAAAATATTCCCTTTTTTTGAAAATGTAACTCATATATCCAAAAATGTATTATTTTAACAGTTGCACCATTTATTGGCAAAATTACACCCTTTTCATGATCCGCTGGAAGCAGACACTCAACTCTCCAGATGTGATAGGGGAGGTAATATCCTGCGCATAGTATGTGACGTATATTAGTCGCAGTGATACCAATATGATTATATATGATCCTTATACACTTCTTTCAAAACTTATTTGATGCAGTCCGAGTGAGTTCTTCGTATGGCCTCCTCTTTGAAACCAGGTATACGAACTCCCACGAACGCGTTGGTTAATACACGATGATCAGCATATATTTTAGTTTGCAGATCTCCTCATTACGTGTTGCTCATAAACACCTACAGTCTGATGACCCCTTGCTTCAAGCCTCGCCATGAAAGAAGTGCATCCTAGGATATTTGCAATGTGAATAAGGCATGGAAACATTTTTATGGGATGTCACAGGACCATATCAATGGTCAGAAATTAAAGTCCATGGATCATACACAACTTTATTGCGAATGGTCCATACTATGGTGCATTTGAAAAGTTCAAGACACAAAATCAAAGTCACAATGAGATAACGTTAGTGGATAATAATCGACGGTAACAGCGGTAAGTATGGACAACGTACTACCGGCAGCTGTACACGCAAGGTAGTAAGGCGATGTTTTCGCTCATCCATAACTGACCAACTGTATTAACTGTATCTACACATTTGGCCTATTATAAAAATTGCTGTGTCTGCTCTCAAGGTCATGTCTCATGTTTTGTGAAAATCGAACCCTTTCCGCTGTTATAAAGTTATTGCATAATTCTTGCACCTTCTGGGGAAAAAAATATTTATTCACCGCTTTTCAATGTCCAATTTCTAAACTCATGTGAAGTTGTGACAAAAATCTGGAAACAACACATTTTTACAAAATGTTGTATTTTTTTTCACTTTTTCATACCACTGTAAAGACAATTACATCTTCGCAGGGATTAGTACTTTTTTGACATTAATGAAATTCTTAGAGGAAATTTGAATAAGCATGGGAAAAAAAACCCCCCTTTTAAACGNAACCCCCCCCCCCCTTTTTAAACGGGCTAGAATTTATATGCATGTAACATTAGCTATCGTCGTAAATTTGAAAAAAAAATTGGATTCTGGGGCTAGATAAATGGAAAAAAAAGTTGCACAAGATTTATGCATGAAGGAGACTCAAATGCATGACAATAAAGAATCTTTTGAGACAAGATGGAAACTGTTATTTGGAGAAACCAAAAGCATTCAGTTATTTATTAATGCAATCCGTAAGATACAAAAAAGAAATCAGCTGAATCAGCAGTTATATTTATGCGAATTAACAACACGTTTATCTAGGCTGTTTATGGTTAATTGAGCACTTTTGAAATCAACCCCTGAAAAATGTCACTGCCCCAACTTGCATATATTTTAATGGGAACACTGACTGGCACGCGCCCAGTAAAGTTGGCAATGGTGGTGAGAAAGTAGTTCCTTGTGTTAACGTTGAATTAAAAGTGTTATGTAAACATTTGCAAATACTGGAATAATTTCTTCTGCTTTCATTTTTTTAATGCATAGAAATGTAAGAATTAGCAAATTCATAAAACATTAATTTTTCCTACAATTTGACAATGTTTACTTGACCGACACATGAATAGAGTGATCAGGCGCATGGCAATGTTACTTTTGCACATAGTATAAGAATACTGAATGTGCCTCCAAGTAGATCTTAAGGAGCGCTTTCGAAGGTGCTCAGTTCACCGTGAACAGTCTATACATACATCTTACTAAGGCTTATTGTACTCAGGCTAGGAACAAAACGAGATTCCTTAAGGGAGAGTTTGACACATGAAAGTTTCTATCGCAAGGTGCACTGGTGTTCCAAAGAGGACACTNCTTATTGTACTCAGGCTAGGAACATAACGAGAATTCTTAAGGGACAGTTTGACACATGAAAGTTTCCACCGCAAGGTGCACTGGTGTTCCAAAGAGGACACTTTCAAGTTGGCAGTAAATTGAGAAATTCAATATGTTTGTGTGTAAAAGTTTGTGTATGGCAAGAATTGTGATATATACTTGCCCCAGCCAAAATATTAAGTATTTCAATCATTCATGCCCTACAATGCTGTTAACAAGAGTAAACTGTAAAAATACAGTTGTTTGGATCGGGCTTTTGTAAACATGCTTAACTTGATTTTTAAAAAGTAACAGTTTTAAGAGCAAAATAAATATAGCTGTCATCAAAAGGAATTTTTGATTCTGTTGTGCCATTTAATTAAAGTAATTGTGAAATACAACGTTTTGCTAAATCCAGTTTCACGACTAAATGTCAAACAACACATGGACGTATTTAGTTAATTTCCCTTCAGTGCAAAGAACGAAGTTTATTATTTATGTAGGGGCTAACACAACACAAACAAAATGATTACAATTAATATATATATTTATTTTATAAAAAATAAAAATTAACCTTTGAAAAATATTACTGCCCCTATCTGCGTATATTTGAACTGGCATATTGACTCTGGCATGCTAGGTAAACTTTTGTGAATACTGAAATAATTTATTTTGCTTTTTTTTTTAAAGCTTATAAGTGTAAGAATTAGCATATTAGTAAAACATTAACTCTTCCAATAATTTCACAGTTTTACTTTACCGACGCATAAAGAAAGTGATCAGGCCCATTAAAATGTTAATTTTACGTTTGGTGGAATAATACACGGTGGGCATACAAGTATACCTTAAGCAGGGCTGTCAAAAGTGCGCAGATGCTGGTGAACAACCCATAGCATTGAGCTTCCCAACCTGAGTATAATGAACCTTCGTGTTACGTACACTTGCAACACTGGCCAACAAATTTTTAACAAAAATTTATTGTGTCCTAATTTATTTTTGAATTTTTACATTCATTTACATTCAAGAAGATTAGATATAACCGGGAAGAAATTTACTTTGCTCTAGTTTATGAAACACAGCTTTCTTGTTATATCATCAGAAATGCAAATTTCAGTTGAATTATAATTAAATTAATAACTAACTTGTTGGCAAAAGTGTAAATTAAACATAACTGTTTACTAAAACATATTTTTTATTTTCATGTGTTTCAGTCAAATATATGAAGTTTATCTACATTTTCTGACTCAGACTTGGCAGTTTAAACGTCTGTTGTGGTGCGCTTTCGCTTTGCTTGCCATTTGTTTGCTACCTTTGGAGCGTATTTGGTGACAGTCCAACAGTAGTCTGCTAACATGGAAGGACTCCACTTTCCAGCTGAAGTTGCATAAAACCCCTACTATATTGTAAATTTCCATTTTACGCTGTGTATCATAGAAACTAGAGCTAATATTTGTTATAGATATACTCGTTTTTTATAAAGGGTACAAGATAGTTGTTGACCAGTNTCATAGAAACTAGAGCTAATATTTGTTATAGATATACTCGTTTTTTATAAAGGGTACAAGATAGTTGTTGACCAGTGTAAGAGGGAGAGGTAAGTCTACTGGTAGTACCTTGCAGGTCTAGACTACGGGGCAACGACAGACAGAGAGACAGGGGTGGCTATACCATGCTCTCCCTGTGCTGCTGGGCAGAGATAAGCGGAGTGTCGGGGTCGGCGGGCGAGGTGTCGTGGCCGCCAGGGGGCAGCTGGTACGTGGCCAGGTGGTGCGGGTGCAGCAGTGGCAGTGCTGACGACTGGTCGCCGGCCGCCTTCTTCGTGACGTCGATCTGCGCGTACACGATGGGCTCCTGGCGGCGCAGCGGCATGGCCGAGCCGCACCCACTGCCGCGCCTCAGCGACGGCGAGGCGTACAGCACCCCGCCGTGCGGCCTGGCGTGCGACAGCTCCACGTACGTCACCTCCCCCGTCTGCGACAAACACCCGCTGCCAGATGTTGACACTTGCCCACTATACACTTCGTGCACATAGTCCCTCCGTCTCTCCCTTGTAACGGTGGTGTAGTGGTCACACTACTCACCTCCCACCTAGGCGAACCGGGGTCGNAGTCCCTCCGTCTCTCCCTTGTAACGGTGGTGTAGTGGTCACACTACTCACCTCCCACCTAGGCGAACCGGGGTCAATTGTTTCGGTGGGTTTTCTCGGGATCTCCCGTTTCCCCTATCCTTGCATTCCAGCGTTGCTCCATACTCACGTCGCTTCACCCTCATCGGCTCCCAAGTCCTCGATTCTAAGAGCTGCCCAAATCTCTCCACTTCCCTCCACTGCCTCCCTGATGCGACCTTCAAAAGTTTAGTGGCCACGGTATTGCAAGATTTCTGTGAGCATTTAAACGAGCTGTATCCGTTGCCGAAAATAAACCCAAAATTAAAACAAAGGAACTGAAAACGAGACAAGTCCCAGAAAATGAACAACGAGAAATTAGGGACTGTAGAAGAAACCAGCAGTCAATAGAACACGAACTAACGAGCAACAAGCAAAAAAACTGGACACGAAAATTTACGAACATTAACCACAATAAACACAATTCAGGAAAAGATTATGTATTGGTCAGGGTTTAAGGAACTAGTTATTTTCGGCAGTGGATACAATCCATGCTAATGCTCACGGAAATGAAGTGTGTAGTTGTCAACTGGTTAAATTGTTTTTTCCTAACCTTCCCCAATACAAGTGTTNAATGCTCACGGAAATGAAGTGTGTAGTTGTCAACTGGTTAAATTGTTTTTTCCTAACCTTCCCCAATACAAGTGTTAAATCTACATCCGAGGTAGGGACAGGACCTCAGTGCGATTCAGTGCTGAGCCCCGTATGCCTCCCGGGGAAGAAATTCATGCAAGGCGGCATGCATCGCAGCAGAGCAGGATTGGACAGCCATGGCCGAAAATGGGGCCATTACTGCCTCCCTAAGTGTACCAACATATAGCTAAATCTGAAACTAAGAAGGGAGATGGCATATGCTTGTGAAACCCCTTTTGACAGTACAGAATGTAAAACGTATTGCACATGCATTAATAGAAAACGCTATGGGAAAAGAAGGTTGTGAATCGCGTTCTTCGTGTGTGTGTGTGTGTGTGTGTATGTGTGTGTATGTGTGTGTGTGTGTATGTGTGTGTATGTGTGTGTGTGTGTGTGCGTGCGTGCGCGTGTGCGTGCGCGTGCGTGTGTGTGCGTGTGCGTGTGTGTGTGTGTGTGTGTGTGTGTGTGGAAAGCCACGAAAGCACAGGGTGGCGGGGGTTGGTCGAACCTTTGTTTCTCTTTTCTTTTGTTTGGCGTACTAGTGTAACCTTATTTTAGGATGGCTTATTTGGTGCAGGAGAATGCGTGGCATAAGCAACTGGTATAGGAGCCTATGTGGAAGGCAAAGAGTTTCTGTATAAAGTGTTTCCAACAAGAAACTAACAACAAGGTGTTTGATATTAGAAGGAATAAATAACATGTATGATTAACGTGAAGAATAATTTGAATATTCAAAAAATTACAACAGATTGCACATAGATCGTATGTAAATGTAGTTGGCTAGATTCATTAGTCCAGGAACATTTTTAGAGCTAACACAACATGTTGACTTAAAAAATTATTGCTTTCTCATGAATAAGCAGATGTCCTTAACAAAGCACCCAGCGGGTTAACGTAATTGTGGCACTGAAAATGAAGTGCTGCCATACTCTTAAAATCTATTTGGTACTAAATTTAAGTTTTAAGATAAGTATTTCATAAGTGTCGTGTTACTCACTGTTTTCGGTATGTTGCTGACATTGTTACTGTTGATGTACATTGCACTGTCGGGGGACTGCAGCCGTGGATTCACGTTGCTGTAAAGTCTCTGCGGGACGTTGTTCAGCTTCTCGAACGCTTTTTCATCAGGGTCTTGATAATCATTGTCTATAATAAAACAAAAGAAGTCTGTATAGATTTGTTGGTGTTGGAAAAGCCATCGCTAATATCAAGAGAGACTTCACGGTCCTGTATATACTCAAGCCAACAACATTTGTTCAGTGGCTTTTGTCTCTGAGTAGCAATTTCCCTTGTGACTGGACTGCACACCTACATATACAGGATGGTTCGCCTAACGTTACCACCCCCAACATTTCCGGAACGGTTGCAGATCACGAAATGCTGTTTTTGCTCAATGAAATTACGCAAGGGGACAAGTAATTTGCTGCAAAGTGATTATTCGTAACACGTGTATGGACAGAAATAGTTAAACCACATATACTTTTTCCCCTGGAAATATACATTCATTTCAACTCTGAAAGTATGTGCAAAGAGNAGAAATAGTTAAACCACATATACTTTTTCCCCTGGAAATATACATTCATTTCAACTCTGAAAGTATGTGCAAAGAGGAATTCAGTGATATAGCTTATGCAATGGAGAGTAACACAGAAACGGCAAGAAATAATGTGCAAATATGATTAAATTAGGTGGGCCGGTATCATGGGGCAGTGGACCTGTACCGACAGCTGTAAGTAAACAATACGTCGTGCCGTTACTCATCCTGGCGGGACCGCTTCCTCCTAATATATTACGGTAAGTGGTATTGCGGCGTGAGGCTGTACGTACGCAATGAAGTTCACGAATGAGGAATAAATTGACGCTCTACTTATTTACAGTGAGAGTGGCAGAAATGCCAAGCAACCCGTCCAAATGTATGGTGAAAGGTATCCTAATCGGACGCCCATCTCACGGGAAACGATAATAGAATTTGCACACATCTCTTATCACGAGGTGATTGGAATTCCAGAACACGAGTGCGACGAAAGACTGCAACGGGCGAGACACAACAACACGCTGTGTTGGCACGTGTCGATGCAACCCTCACATAGGTACGTGAGAACTTTCCAGGTTCGTTGGAATAAGAAAAACAAGTGTGTTGCTGATACTGCGCTCACCGAAATTCCATCCATGTCACGTGGCTCTTCATCAGGCATTACATGAAGGTGATTTACAGCAGCATGTTCAGTTTTGTAGGTTTGTTCTGACGTCTGTAAGAGATGACAGCAATTTTCTGAAGAACATACTATTTACTGATGAAGCGACCTTCACAAACCATGGGCACGTACATTTACGAAATATGCACTACTGGGCGATGAAGAATCCATGTTGGGTCCGGCACGATGAGCACCAACGACAGTGGAACGTAAATGTGTGGTGTGGAATCGTTGGTGACCACGTCATGGGGCCATAATTCATTGAAGTGACAATGACGGCTGTACGTACGCCCATTTCTTCAAAGAGTCCGTACCAGCACTTCTGGAAGACATACCGCACGACATACGTCGTGATATGTGGTTTCAGCATGTTGNTTCAAAGAGTCCGTACCAGCACTTCTGGAAGACATACCGCACGACATACGTCGTGATATGTGGTTTCAGCATGTTGGATGGCCTGCGCATTTTTCTTTGGTGGTGAAGCAAGTGTTAAATGAAACGTTTCCAAACCGATGGCTAGGGCGTGTTGGTGTTGTAAGATGGTCAACTCGCTCGCCCGACNAGTGTTAAATGAAACGTTTCCAAACCGATGGCTAGGGCGTGTTGGTGTTGTAAGATGGTCAACTCGCTCGCCCGACCTCACACCTCTCGAGTTTTTCCTGTGGGGAACACTGAAAACTAGGGTGCACAACACGGTCCCTACGACGCCAGAAGACATGCAGGAACGCATTGTGGCAGCTTGCAAAGGCATTGCGCCAGAAACACTTCAGGCCGCTCGTCGCTCGCTACATGTGCGTTTACAGATGTGCATTGCCGTCGATGGTAAACACATTGAGCACATTATCTGAAAAGACCTAATGTGAAGCTTTTCAACCATAACTATGCCCTTTTGTACTATGCATGCGGATGCGTTTGTATTTCACTTAGGTTTGTTTGTTATATTATTGTTTTGCATCTGTATGCATTAATTACTCAGTAAAGTAAATGACTAGGAAACAAATCTCCTGAATTACGTTGGTATCTCGATAAATTGTAATGCATTGATGACAGACTTGCACTCACATTGCCCATCTTCACTCCGCTGCGGTGCTCTCCTTTGTCCAATATCGCATTTCGTGCCTCTTGCCTTATTAAGGTAAATGCTACGCTGCTACACTGAAGAGCCAAAAATCTGGTACACCTGGCTAATATCGTGTAGGGCCCCCCGAACACGCAGAAGTGCCGCAAGACGACGTGGCATGGACTCGACTAATGTCTGAAGGTCTGCAGGAGGTAATTCACTCCATGAATCCTGCAGGGCAGTCCACAAATCCAATCTGCGCCAATTTGAGAAAGGGTTGCACGTCTGTCACGTTTAATGATTCTAGTCAGTCGTCGTTTGTCCCGTTCTTTCACAATCTTTTTCCGGCCGCAGCGATGTCGAAGATGTGATGTTTTACCGGATTCCCGATATTCACGGTACACTTGTGAGATGGTCTTACGCGAACATCCAAATGTTATCGCTACCTCGGTGATGCTATGTCCCATCTCTCGTGCGCCGACTATAACACCACGTTCAAACTCACATAAATCTTGATAACCTGCTATTGTAGCAGCAGTAACCGATCTAACTGCCGACCGCATCGCGTTACTCTGATTGGTTCCATACCTCTGTTATTTGCATACGCACGCCTATACCAACTTTTTTGGCTCTTCAGTGTATAAGGAAGTGGTCCCGCCAGGATGAGTCACGGCACGTATTGTTTGCTTACAGCTGTGAGTACAGGTCTACTGCCCCATGCTACCAGCCCATTTAACTTAATCATATTTGCGCATTATTTCTTGGCCTTTCTGTGTTACTTTCCAGTGCATATGCTATATCCCTTAATTCCTCTTTGCACGTACTTTCAGATGCCATTAAAATAAATGTATGTTTCTAGGGGAAAAATCATATGTGGTTTAATTATTTCTGTCCATACACGTGTTACGAATAGCCACTTTGTGGCAAATTACTTGGCCCGGTACGTAATTTAATTTAGCGAAAACCGCATTTGGGGGTGTTCACGTTAGGCGGACCATCCTGTATGTAATATTTAGTTATTGACAAAGAGTTACCCAATACGTGTAAAAAAACGGTCAAATGACAAAAGTAGTGCAAATGTATATGGGCTTCAAGTATAACCTGGCACGAAATAATAAGGCGAAATTTTCAGGTCTTTAGTAGTCACGTTGTTTTATACGAGGGCAAGTAAAAACGTACAAAAATATGGACACTTACTTTTCACTTACCCTCATAGTTCAGGTATAATTATACATTTTTTCTTTCATAAAACAGTAACTACTTATTCATGCTTGTTTATACGTGCTCAAAAATAGTAAACAAATCAAACCTATTTCCAAAAAAAAAATATTTATTCTGATGCTATTACTGCCTTACAACATGAAGCCCCTGAGGGCAGATATACTATTTTGTCAGCTGAGCTTAGATTGACAATGACCACCTTAGCTTCTATCTCTGAGGAATGTCTTACCCTCCACTCACAAGAAGCTATTGTGCATCTGTGTGCCACTGGTACACAAACTACATATTACTGTATCATTGTGTACTTTAATATAGCAAACATCGGGCGGATACTGGGATAGTTACTTAAATATAACTGAAACCTAACACTTGGCTGGGGCGAGTGTAAAAATGTATATTCCACATTTATTACATAGTATAATTCCATATATTCCATATAAACATGATTCCATTGTGTCAGTTTTTCAGCTTGTGACTAACTACTGGAACAATATTTGTTTATTTCCTTTCAATAACATTTTCCACATCTCAGTTTTAAAATTCTAAACCTGTTTCTGGCCAGGAGGAAGAACTTTAGCAGCACCTGATGCCATTATTATTAAGAGCATTTTTGTGTTCTTTGCAATCCGAAAACTTTGTGATAGTTAATGAATGCCTTTGTTAAATATTGGAGAACAACGTCTGCACACCAAATATACACATGTTGTTAATTTCAAACATTATTCACGTAAAAGTAGTTATTCTATATGATTTATATTATTACATATTATCTCTGATAAGGGGCCTCTATGGTTGTAACAGTATCTCATTTTAAAGATTTGTGTCTATTATAATTTTAAAAAACTATGGAATATTTCAATGTAAATAATTTTTATGACAGAAATGAAAGTCGATATGTTGTTGCCCATTCACAAATTTTGTTATCGAAATATAAATGTGATCGTTTAGAAGTGTCGAAGTCAGCAACAATCGCTGTAAGTAGTCCCCTGTTTACGATATATATTCTTCTGTAAAACAATATTTTAAACTACAGTGACGATGCTGTACCTTTTCTGAACAGATTGGTGTAAAACCCTATAGTGACCGCTTAAAATCCCGAGAAAACAGAATACGCACAAAGCTTGTTTATGCTATTTTCCACCGCCGTTGTAATACCTCCTTATAGCCGGACGAGACCTTAAGGCCTCTTAAAACATTCACAATTTTGAGTCTGACAGTACTACATCCATTAGGTAGAAGAAAGGGCGAGAAACTGCTCCTATATCATCTTATGCATTTAGACAGTGCCCCATAAATGTAAAGGGGGAATTATGTGTAAATCTTTATTTACATTTGCATAATGTACCTTATTCACACATTTCATGTCATCTTTTGGAAAAAAAGTCTCCACCAGTGACTGGATGCATTTCAGTATGAGTTTCGTTGACTAATATGTCTGCAATAGGGTTAGAGCTACAAAAAAATTATGAAAAGTAGTGCTATGTTATGACTTCTTATAAAATGTGTAGTTTTTTGATGCTATAGTCTCTGAAATTATAATTTTTTAAACACAAGTTACAGTAAGAGTGGGCATTTTAGCAAAATATATTTGGTATTTATGTTTCTCAGAATATTGCAGTTATACTTGAAGGGCACACAGAAAGTATACATTGTATCCACGTAAATGTTCGTTTTGCATGTAGCTATGGAAGATAACATGCTGAACAGAAAGAAAAAACTAACGAGGCTTGCGAAAGTGCTAAGGTGAAGAGGAGAATTCCAAAACAATAAGGTTTTCACTGTTTTTAGGTAGCAATATTCTTGATACCATAATATCAACCCCTTCAAATAAAATGTGAACATGTGTTCAAAACTGTGAGGGCTGTTCTGAAAGTTCGTGGACTGGCAACACTGCGCCGATTCTGTGAAAGCCTCTGCTGTGTCGCCCAAGAAGATAGCATGAGTCGTGCTTTGTTCATGTGATAAAACCAACACTCAGTTGCAGTTTATTTAGCTCGCTAAAAATGTTGAACTGCCGTTTGTATTACAATTGTGAATGGGTATGATATATCTTTAATAACAAAACTCTTATTGTGCTAAAGTATTGCAAGTTAATTTGAGAGGTGTAATTCACAAAAAAAAAAAAAGTCCTGAACTGCTTATGAGGAATGTTTCCCCCCGCCTTGTTCTCAGGATAACGATAGACCACATGTTGGACTACAGGATATGGGAGCTTTGGAGAAAGTTGACAGGAGGCGTCTAGGCCATCGTTTATACAGCCCAGACCTCGCACCCTGCGATTTCTGGACTTCTTCAAAACCTAAGATAGAGTTAATAGAAATTGATTTAGCACGGAGCAGGAAATGTAAGCTGCCATATCCACTATTTTAACATTGACTCTCAGAAAATGGTCTGCAATATATGTTTGAGAAGCTAGTGCATCGCTGGAAATGGTATATGTCGAGGACGCCATTTAGAAAAGAAAACCCACACCAAACCTCCTACTGACTAGAACTCGGTCCACAAATTTTGTAAACAGCTCACGTAAACTGCTTGTGACTAAGTATCTTTGTAATCCACAGTAAGCAGTCCCTTGGGGAAATTTTTAACATTTGGCTAGTATTTACATGTCAATTCCCTGTGCCACAATACAATGTTCCGTACAAGTTCCTGTGGAAATTTCTACGAGACCCATTCTTCTAGTCTGCATGCAAGGAAGTATAGAGGTTTCTATGGTTCTATGGAATAACCTGCCACACGAAACTTGCTGCGACACAAAAAAATCATGCACATTTGATTTAACTTCTGTAAGTGTGGGTTCAGAACGCAGTCCACTCAAAGTATGTACAATGTTCATTAATGAATGGAGCATAACTGTTTTGTTGTGAGCGATAATTGGAACTTTCGGTGTGAAATAAATACGAATGTTTACTACAATTTTCACATAACGCTGTCATAGCATCAAAATACCATATTTTCATGATTTTTTATTTACTACTCACTTTAAACTTGTTTAATGCCCATATCTGCATTTCTCGAAACAAAATGAACTCAAATGACAACTACTCGTATTATCACTTGGACCGCCCTATCACCACCCTCTTTCTGACCGGCTGAAATTTCCACCTTGTAGAAAACTTCCCACTGAAAATTACACACGACTTATGGACAAAGAGTAGATGAAAACGGCCCCCAGTAGGCAAAATCTTCCCATAGACAATCCATACCAACGACCATGAAGGCATGCAAGCAATCTTCCAAGGAAACATTCATGGTGCCACAAGGAATTCAGAAAGTAATTCCTGAGAGTTAGGTGCTGCGAGAGAGCTAGTGTATGCGTGAAGAAGTGTTAATGGCGAGGAGGGGGGGGGGACGCACCGCTNACCGCTGTTGTGCGGGATGATGTCGGGGTTCTTCTCGTCCATGCTGTCGAGGCTGTCGTCGCAGTCCTTGCTGAGCGGCACGGAGCAGGACTTGTCACCAGGTCCAGAGCCACGGCCCGCTCCCAGGCCGCCGTCGTCGCAGTCCTTCTCGTCGCCGTCCCCGCGCCCACGGCAGCGCATCACCACCACGATCACCGCTGCCACCAGCACCAGCGCCAGCACCACGCCGATCAGCACGCCCAGGATCGGCGTGATGTGCAGCATCGTCGGCCCCGAGGCTGCAACCACACACACACCAACTAAGCACAGTGTCCACACCTACACACACTGCATCGACCTCTTATTTTGAACTACAATTTGTAAACATGTTACACAATATGAAAACATTCGTCAAAACACAGCAATACGATGAAAAGCCGAGTGGAGTGGAGTGGAGTGATTTTGGCGGCTCTTAACATCGACGTCTTTTGAGAGCCGATATGGGTGAAGTGAGGTGAATATGGATCAGTGCTGGAATGTACGAGCGGGAGAAACGGGAGACCGCCGAGAAAACTCGCCGACCAGTGGCATCGCCCGGCACGATTCCCACATGCGAAAATCTGGGAGTGACCCCGCCAGGAATCGAACCCAGTTCACCTAGGTGGGAGGCGAGTAGTCTGACTACACCACAGTAGCCCCCATGAAAAGCTTAGAATTCAGGTGCTGGTAACCCTGTAAACCGATTATATACGAAGTAACACAAACACAAACAAATCTAAAGAGCCCATCATCGCCAAGATTAACACTGACTAGGTGACTTCGCTTTTATTAACATTTCCCCCTTATTGTTCATACATTGGAGAATTGGCATACACGATGTTAGGGGCTGACTTCCTATTCTTTTTACAATTAGGTATTGAAGACTGGCGATGCCTCATTTTCTCAAACTCCCTTGTATTTTTCATGTCCTCACAAAACAATTTGAAAATAAAATATTTTGGTGAATATAATGGGCGAGGGCCAGTGGTGCATATCAGGTAGAGTGAAAACCTTCGAGGCCGATTGCTTCAATTGTGTGGTCTGGAGAGATGCAACAGGTGGGCCTGGAGGGGCTGCAAGGTGAGCAATTACCGCGGGTAACTGGGTGTTCCATCGGAGGCTGGAGGCTTCGGAGAGCGGCGGTTGGGTAAAGGAGGGCGATCAAGGGGTATCAGCTGAAAGGCCGAAGTGTTTATGGAGGATGTTGGGGGTGGGGAAACAGTAAATCTGTTGAAACAGGGAGAGATGGTGAACATAGGATGACTGGGTAGACTAGGGAATACAGGGGCTGTAAAGTGGGCTGGGTTTGGTCTCGTCTCGGCCGGTGGGCCGTCAAATATTCCCACTCTATTAGAAGGCCAAGGAGAAGAGCAGCAGGGCTGGATTCCTGCTGTGGCTGCTGCTGGTTCCGGTGCCAAGTGTGCCAGTGGCTGGACCAGCCTTTACACTGAAGGGATCAAGATTGTGATAGGGAGGGAGGAGCAGCTACCTGGAGGGAGCAAGAAAGAGGTAGGAGAGCAGCTACCTCCAGGGAGGAAGCTCGGGAATGGGCAGAGACATCACTCCCAAGGAAGCAAAACTCGAAGAGGAAATTACAGGGGAGAATAACTCTGTAAATAATAAATGGACAACCAAATTCCAATTCATCACTTTATTTCCCAGCCAATCGTGACTAGGATTACTCCTGATTTTGTCGACCAAGCCTACAAGCAAAGTTGGCCCAAGGGCGGTTTGAGCGACGCAGTCGCACTGAACATCACTTTTTTGAGGGGTTACAAAATTCATAAAACCATAAAAATAATTAAAAATCCTAATAAAATGTTTTTGTTTTATTTGCAGGCAGGTTACTGGATATTATGAAATGGACGAAGTTGCATGTAAATAATACAATTGTATAATTAAGAAATTCCTAATGCAAGAAAATTACAACTTCTTTGAAAGCACAAACATAATATTTTTTTTTCCGTTTCTAAACGCACGCATATAATGCTGCTGTCTTCTAAGAAAAATATATATTCGACCACCATTTCATTTCCATAACATCTACAAACCTCATTGTAAGAAGATAGGCATTCGCCCATTTCACGTTACATGTGTAATGGCCATTTTTGACCAAGCTAATTTTATAGGCATTGTTGACTGCCATTCTCCAAACCACAGAAATTTCCTGTCAACGAGACTGACTCCTGTGTCTCTGTGCACCTCTGAGCGGCGACAAGCAGAACTACATCGCTGCATGTCACAAAACATCTCCAGGTCGTCGGAATTTTATGGAAGATTGGCTAGAGGCATCGGAAAGACTGGCGCACTTTAGCAGAGTTGGCAAAACCGAAATAAAAAATATGTACTGAAGATGAGAAAACATGGTTCTGGAAAGGTAAATAGCAGTGATTTTTTTCTTGTCAGAGCACAACATGCTCTTCAGAGGTAGCTGTGACATGTACACTGTTAACAATGACAATGTTATAGGTTTAATTTATCTCATGGCAAAATTTGCTGCTGTATTAATTGAGCCTCTTCTTAGCATTTAGTAATGTTGAGCAGCTTTCACTAAAATTGTGTTTTGTTGACATTGAAGATGATACCATTGTGAGAGTGGTTTATTAGCCTACTATCAGGTGATTAACTCATTAAGGTGGACTGACCAACTTCTTCCTTGATGAATCTACGAATGATTGTCGCGGTCAGAAACAGACTGTAGTGCCAATGTGGTAAAGGATAAATAAGGCTGTGAAACAAAAATTTTAAAGCCATATTTACGAGTTTTTTTTACTCAGTGTCTGTCACAGCTTAAAATTGGCCATAGTGGAAGTTGTGAATACGTGACTGAATTTGGCATCTTTATTCGGAGTTATCCAAAGATGTGATGGCTATTCATCAGTACAAATAACAACACAATAAATAGCATGCCAGCGTGGCATAAAACCAACTTTTGCAACAGTTCGATATCGAAGGAAAAAAGGGATGTTGTGTATATGAGGTAGTCAATGAATCACAAACCGATGCTAAAAAACTGTTTAAGACATACATTTGGTTGATAGAGTTGGCACTTCTTTGATTACATTTTGAACATAATTCGAAATTCAGTAGTACATGGTCGTTTTTGCACAAAGAGAAGAAACGTCTCGAACAAACTGTATGAGGCCTGTACCGAATTATAAATTATTGGACTCAGGACATGAGTGATTTCAAGTACCAAATAAACTTTAAAGGACTCGGTTGAACCGTTTAAAGTGCTTGAACTGATATAAGAAAATATTTATCGAGCTTTATTTTCTAATGCATGGACTATTAACTATCACAGTAACTGTGGCTAATTGTGAACATAGTTTAAGTAAACTGAAACTTATTAAAAACCTATTTATGTTCTACCATGTTTGAAGACAAATAATTGAATATTGTCACTTTATCTATGGAAAAGGATGTTATCCAGTCACTGATTTATTCTGATCTTATTCCCAAATTTGTAAGTGCTGTGGTGAAAAAGGCACACATCTAAAAACAGTTTAATGGCAAGGGACAGGCAACATAAAAATATATGTAAGAACTTTATAATGCTCTTTTCTGGTATTTAGAGTAAAATATATTTTTACAAACAAGTTGTTAATCTAATTTATCTAATATTAAATGTCTGTTACTATTTATTTAGTTGCATGCTATATATTTCAGTTTTGCAAATCAAACAGCACTAGATGTTCATGTATACATAAACTCCGCCAATGGAATAAATCATTTGCCTTAAGAACTAAAATAATTTTTTTGAGTACATATGTGAATACAGTAAATTAAGAGGGGAGGCACCATGGTGAGACTTCGCATCACCCTGAAAGATGTGCAGGGCTGAGTTTTTCTACTCTCTCTTAATTAAGAGGAGAGTCGGAGGTCCTAGGTAGGAAAGGATCTAAGTGTATTTCAGGGCTGAGCCCCATACATCAAGGCATGCAGGAAAAATTCTAACTACAAGGGCACATGCTAGCAACCTGACTGGGATTGGGCAAACATGCCCACGATTGGGGCCATGATTGCCTTCCATAATAACTCGCTAATCTGAGTTAC